>BJBW01001443.1:12504-28502 GCA_004320125.1 Scolopax mira | reverse complement strand
TTTTGCTCTGCACCAAAGTAACCCGGCCCCGCCACCAGACAGCGCATACCGAAAGCTAGTATCACTCAATACATTTTTTTAAGATTCTTTTGCAGATAGGTAGCTGTAACTGTGACACATCCTCACCATCGGTGTACCTGCTACGGCACTAATTCCTTCTCAGTTAAATTTTCTAAGTAGAAACCTCTTGTCTGTGTTCCCTCTTTTCTTATCAGTTTGCTACGGGGGTACATTTTTCTAATTTTATCTTGTAGGCATTGAAAATTGGAAGCAGAAATTAGCCATAATATTTTTTAAAGTTTCAAAAGTAGTATTACAAGCAAGCTTCTAATTCTATGCTTCTCATTAATGCCACTAATATAACTTTAAAATGCTCTAATTAAACTCGAAATATTAAAATATACTTTCTTGCCATTATTTATTCTGTGGACTCGGACAATGAAAATGAAATTGTTTCACTTTCATTTTGAAGAATTTTCCATTCCTCACCTTCGCAGTGTCTAGGCTACATCACAATGGTAGCTCCCCCTTCTCCACGGGGAAGTGCCCACAAGAATGCAGATCTGTTTACTGTGAATTTTTGTCTGCTCTCAGCTCGGCTCTTTCTTGCCATTGCTGCTCTTCATTCTCTTCCGTTATTCCCTGTCAATCCTTTCACTGGTTTGACTTTCCTAAATTATTTTCTGGGGTATTTTCACTGAAGTCAACTATCATAACACAGAGTGTGGCTTATATATCCTTCGCTCTTTATATTTGAAGTTAGAATCTTTCTGTGTACGTTTTGGATTAAGCTATAATCAATTTCCAGCTAGGTTCACAAGTGCAGGATACTTTCCTGTTCCCTCCCTCAACCTAATAAAGTCAGAGGAAGGATAAGAGAAAGGTCCATCTTACTCAATAATGGTTATTTACATGTTAAAATCTCTTTTCCATCAGTCTCAGTAGTTGTTGATGCCTCAGTCTCTGAACTAGGACCTGAAACCACTGGACCATATAAAGAAAAATACATGTAGAAATGTATGTGATGTTCCTGTCTGTGCCTCATGCAAGCTGCATTGCTTGGGGAAACAGACATCCTTTTCTGTAGGATGGTTGGTGAGATAGCACTTGGAATGATGCGTATGATATCAGGATAAGTAAGAACTATGGTGGTACACTAAATCCAAGAGTGGTCGTGGGGCCGGCGGCAGCAGTGCACTCCGAAAGACCACCCCATCCCCTCGCGCTGCCATGGCTGCCCTGGCCGGGGTGACGGGGCTGTGCCACTGCAGGTGGCAGAAACCAGAGGCAAAGAAAACCCTGAATTTGGGATTAGCTCCTGCAGCGCAGACAGCCTGCACCCCCTGCCCCGGGCAGGACAGGCCTCACGCCCCTCACGTAGGGGTCAGTCCAGGCCCCTTGAGTGGAGACTCCCTTGAGGCAACGCTGGTGCCCATCACACCCGCTTGGGGAGGGGGCACTGCCCGCGGGGCTGGAGGGGTGGCTGCCGGCCTTGCGAGCGGGGTGGGCCGTCCTGGGGGTCGGCCTCAATGTCAAGGCGACGGCGCTTCGCCTCCCTTACCCCGTTGCTAGGGCGGTTGCTGAGGCGCCATGTCAAGGGAGGGCGGGCGACCCGGAAGTGCTGCCAGAGGCGGGGTTTCCCTTCCTGTGCGGCGGGGCCGGACCCGGCCGGGTTAGGAGGCAGGAAATGGCGGCGGTGCTGCAGCAGCAGCTGCCGGGCCCTCCCGCTCCGCAGTGCCGGGCCCAGGCCGCCTAGAGCCGCCGCGCCAGCGCCGGGCCCGGGCCGCAGCTAACGCCGGGCCGGACTCCGAGCACTTTACATACATGAGGTAATGGGCGGGGGCCGGGCGGCGGGAAGGGCGGGCGCCGCCGAACCCTGGCGCCAGCGGGGGCCCGGCCGCCGCGGGCGGGGGAGGGGCCGAGCGGCGGCGGGGAGCCCCTTCGCGCCCCGGTACTGTCCGCGGCGGTCTGGGCTGGCGGCCCCTCCGGTGGAGGGGGCCGGGGGCTGCAGCGCGGCGGGGGAGGGGGGAAGGACTCCTCACGGGAGCCGTGGACGGGACAGGAGGGGCTCCCCTTCTCTCCCCCGGAGGGGCCGCGGCGTTTGCCCAAAAGCAGTGTTTTCCCCGCGGAGCTGAGCTTTGACCTCCCGTGCTCGTTATTGTTTGCTCCTTGCGGGGCCGGCAGCCCTTTGCAGCCGCCCGGTGTAGGCTGATCGGGCAAGGAGGGCTTTCTCGCTGCTGTGTTCTAAAGGCGTTCTCAGGCTAAAGTGATGCAGCAGAATTGTTTTTCTTAAAGTACTTGAGGCGATGAAGTGGAGGTTGGGCGGTAGCGAAGGGTGGCTGGTGCTGGTTATGCTCCACTTGCCTCGCTGTCCCCGGGTAAACATGTCATTTGATTACTTGGCAGTCTGTGGTCTCCCCGTTTCCTCCTGACAAACCAGCATATGGAGCTCAGTGTGTATCTTAACCCCGCTCCAGTTTTATTTTTTGCTTTGTGCTGCATTACTGTTGACATGGAAACCAACACCGCTTTCTGTTCCAGAGAATTGGAAGCTAAAGCTACCAAAGAAGTCGAAAGAAAACTAAGCAGGTAAGACGCTCATTTAAATTCACTCCTACGGTTCAGAGCAAGAGTTGGCCTTGGGCTAGAAATCATTGTGGGCTTTATCTGGAGCTTTAATCTCATGTTAGTTGTAAGGATAAAAAAACCCCCTGAATTAGAAAATGTCCTGCCCTATTGCATAGAGAAATCTCTGTAATTTTGGTTAATTCTATATAATGAAACACTTTTTTAGCATGTTTTTTTTTCTGCATAATAACAATATGAAGTTCTGTAATAGAACTTTTTTAATAGGGCAGGTTGAAGAGTAAAATAACTTACTTTTCTATTCTGAATTGTAGTACCTAACAATAATTAAAAAAATAGTGAAGGATTTGTTGGTTTTTTTACAATGCAGTTCAGGCAAATGTTGGGAGACAAAAAATGGTTTGTTTAGGCAAGAAACTTGCTCAAATAAGTAGTATATTGCCATGTAACTTTTAGGGGTTTGCTTCTTTTTCCAAGAAGAATTAAAGGCGTTGAATTTCCCATTAGCATGTGGATTTTATTTGAGAATTTTGTAGAATGGGCACGTCCTTTTTAAACTTGCTTAGCTGAAGAGTTAAGATCTATGTTGCATTAAGAATTCTGTGCCAATAATATACAACGTTTCTGTATTTTAAGAAATTTCCTTCAGCACCGTTTATTTTTAGTACAGCAACTTGCTTGCAAATATCCACCTTTCTGTTGTTTACATTCTTTGGTTTTGACTTTTGTCCTACTTTCTTTTTGTGTCCTCTTTCAATTAGACCTTAAAAGGACTTTTGCTAGCAAACTTCTAAGGGGACTACTAGGGCCATATGAAATATGCAGAAACCCTGAATATAACTGCTAGAATATTACTTTCTGGTATCTTACATTTTTTTCTTATTTACTGTGCCTAATTAGTCTCCAACTTCCAGATTGATTTATGATTACACTGTAAAAAGCAATTGGCTTTCCCCTGCTGTCAAAGTGCATCTTCCTTTTTTTTTTTTTTTCTGTAATATGCTTAAGCTTGAATAATTTTTCCTATTTTGTGCTGAAATATATGGAATCTTTAAGATACACTTAGCATATTGCTTGTAAATATGATGTTAAGGTCGTTGTTAAATGGACTTTACTTGAGGAAAATTATTTTAAATTGCAGTTCTTTAAGTAATCTGTCTATAAAAGGTACCAAAAAATAATTAAATCGTTAGCATTCTGTGAAAAGCACTCAGTGCATACTTGATGCCAGAAGCGATTTCAGATCTGTATTATTTAGATGGACAGAGTGCTAAGTTCAGAACAATATTGTGGTGCAAGTCTTAGATATTCACATTTTTATGACGGTAAGAGAGATCTCCTGTCACTCTGGCAGGCAGGGCAGGCAGCGACAAGAAGTGAAAGTAACCTATAAACTGTCTAAACTCTGTGCTTCGTGGGGGGTGGGGACAGAACAAGGTTTACGGCGTAAATTCTGGTATGGAATGAGTCTCAGTGTTTTTGGACACAGAGGTGTATGTTTTATTCATTTAAAAGATTCAGAACTGGTTTTAAGTTAACTTTAATATACCAGTTGTTTTCAGAAACCTGTATTCTAACTGGTTTGTGTTTAGTGAGGGAATTTTCGTCATGCGAGCCCACACTCTGATAAAACTATGGCGTGCCTACTCTGGATAGGCCTGATTAATTGTTTTACTGTTGTAGAACTCAACAGATAGCCCTCATTCTTTCTCTAATGTCATTATTTACAATCTTATTAAATTCACAGCAACCTAGTCAAATTGTAAAAGAGCAAATATCTTTTCCTGGGAAAGGCAAATAGACCTCTGCTACAGTTTTTCTTAATCTAAAATTGCACAGTATATATATGTAAACTGGTGAACTCCATGGAACATTGTCATTGCTTCATGTTCTTAAGTCACCTTTGGAGTTAATGCTTATAAATTAGTAAGTAGCAAATATTTATTTTTTTTTTATCTTACTAGGAATATTGGCTGAGGCTGTGGGTTTGTGATAGGATAAGTATTGTAGCTTTTACTACAGCTTGCTTATGCAGTTGGTGTGATTACTGTTTTAAACTCAGGATTAGCAATTTGGCTTGTTTGGCCTTTTGGAAAAGAATCTTCATTTGGTCTGCACTCTCTTTAAAATGCATATGTGCATTGTCCTAGGCAAATATTCCGGGTCTCAAAAATAACTGTAGTTCATGACTTGTGACAATAATTCAAATAAATCTATTGCACACTGTATTGTTGCTTAGCATTACGAGTTAATTGTGACCTCTTCAGTCTACTGCTGAACAAGAACTGTCCATTATTAACTGGAGAAATGTAAGAGTTAAAATTAGGAGTAGTAAAAATTACCATATATTCCATTTGATCTAAGAAATAACTTCTTAAATTCTGTTTGGTAAACAGGGCTTTCCTGCCTCATTTATGTGGAACTGAGAGAAGGTAAATATCCTAAATATATTTATAATTTTTTTATTTTTTTTCCAAACATGGGAATCTGATTCTTCCTTCAGAGGGATGCAAATTATAGGGGAGATTCGCACACTGCTTTCATTCACCTGTGTTCTGCTCCAGAGAGTCCTTCTGTATTGGTTGTAAACTGTCCATGTTCTGGGAATGCAAACATTTTACCTAAAATCATGTACACTTCTGGATTTCATCCATGTGTTCTACTAAGTTACTACTGTATTTTTTTAATTTCTTTTAATCTTCTGTGTTAGGGTAACCACCATATTTCCATGAGGCTTTCCTTATTTGCTGCAGTAAAAAAAATGAGATGGCTCAATGATAGAGGCATTGAGAAGCAGTGAGAAACGTAGTCATTTCTGTTGATATTTAAGCATTTGATTTTTTGCTGGGTTTTTTTGGGGGGTGGGGGTTTTCTCCTGATAAACTTCTTATGGGATGACTTCTGCTGTCAAATTGGAAGAGTTTATTGCAGAGGCAGCATTCTGCTCATACTTTTCAAGACCTTTGGAGGTACTTGGGCAAAATTACACATTCCTTTCTCTTTGATGGACACATTTTCAGGTCAGGTGTAATTGTTGGGTTGGTCCCAGTAAGGTAACTTGCATTTACCTTTTCTTTTTCTAGTCTTAGAGTAAATCCATTGTGCAGTGTAATTCTTCACTCTGTGTTAATAAAACCATACTCTATGGTATGGGGGGATCTTATGGTTTAGATGTTAGACTTGAACAGTCATTTGGGTTTATGTGTCTGTTACAGATACCCTCTATGACCAGTGTGATTATGCAGAAGCCTTTCAGTCTATCTTGTTTCCCCATTTGTTGAATGAAGATATGGATTGTTTATTGCTGCTACTGAAGTCTTGTGTATTTAGATGATAAACTTCCTGGGAAAGAGATTTGTCTTTTTCTAGGCTTGTGTAGCAGCGAGCACCTCGGATGAAACTTCAGGGCAAAACAATAACACAAATATTATTCCAGAACTATGGCATATTGATAGAGCTTGTAGAACATAGTTCTGTTGAGCCAGCTTCTGTGTTAGGAAAATGGGAAAGATGAGTATTCCAAGCAATTGGTAGTGGTAGACATGGTAGGTAGAATTCTATCGCTTTGCTTTTAGGGTGATAATTTAAAGACTGGGGTATTTAAGAGGAAAAAAAAAAAAAAGAAAATAGCTGACACATGCTTACTAATTAATTATTCATTGAAGTAATTGTTTCAAATTTTAACTTGGCAGCTCCTCTTCTATATGTTAATAGCTGGAAAGAATTAACACACGCACAACATCTGTAAATAAGTGGTTTTGTTTTGTTATCGGTGCCTGAGGCTTTTTTTGCTGCTCTGTAAAATGCTGAGTGGGTTTAGTTGCCAGAGTGTTTCCATTTAAGGCACTGGTGGATTTGGGGATTTTTTTGTTAACTTCCAAATACTGGTTTCTATGCCATAAGCTCGAAGAGTTCTCTTAAAATATACTACACCAAAAAGAGAAGCATTGATCAAGAGATTGCAGGATCCATTTTTAATCAAAATACACATTTTATAGTTGATTCTTATACAATGATGCATTAGTAGAAAGAGAGCTGTCGTTTTTCTATAGAAACTGAGAAATAATCCTTATTGACAGTTGTATGTAATTGCATAATTTTAAAAAATGTAAAGATTAGGGAGCTTGTAGGTCAGAATACAGAAAAATTATCAAAACTTAAAGACTCAGAATATGTTAGGAAGTCTGTGTATGATATCAGACATAGGCTGAATACACAGTGCATGCACACATACATGTTTGCTGCTTTTACAGAATTATAAAAGATCTTTCAATTCCAAATACTGGAATGTAATTATGTGTCAGTGTTCCACCTGTTGCATTGCAAGTTATAACTAGGAAAAAAGCAAATGGTGGGAAGGACTTATAAAATAAGTTTTTTGGGAAATAAATATGTTTGTCACTGGAAATTTTCAAGTGGTTTCAACAGGCAATGTGTATAATCACTTCTAATTCTTACTTTTATTTCATGTAGTATTATGGGTAGGACGTCCATAGTTATCTTTTGACCATTGGTTCGTAACAGAGGGCTAGTAAGAGGTTGGCTGGTTGTTTAACTGGTCTCCTTTGTCCAGTGGCAAAGTGCATCCCCTGTGTGACCCCCTGGCTGTGTTCAGCGTGGGGGGGCCGTGGCTGTAGCCTTTGAAGTGCTTCAAAGGACACCTAACATGCAATTCTGTTGGGAGAATCCCTTCACAGCCTCGAGGCTTCTGCGAGCATTTGTTGACTGTGGTGGCAATGCCTTTAAAAATGTGCTAGCACCATCTTGTGGGGCAGTGTGACTTTAATGTGCTTTCAAAGTGTTTTTTTGGAGGTGCCTGCTTGGCTGGCAAACACTCTAAGCATCTCTAGCAGTGTTTGTGGAGAGGCAGTTCTGTAGAATGGCTGGAGAATCCAGAAACTCAACCAATGTGGTCCTGTTGCGTGGGAAGTTGGGTTCTGGTGAATGGCAGGTAACTGGTATTAATGGTGAATGGCAGTCTGGTTTATTTCGGTGTTGAAATTTGCTGTGTGCAACTAATACACACTTTCACTCAAAGATAAATATCGAGTTCAAATCATAAGAACACAGTGCAATGTCTTAGATCCTAGTATGTGTCAAAATTCTTCTTGTAACCATAATTTCCTCAGTGAGGTAACTAGAATTACAGTTTTATTATGGTATAACATGTTTCCTTTTTATATATCATAACAGCAAAGATAGTGTGCTGCACAAACAGTAATTATTGCATTGTCAGTATGTCTTCCAGGGAAAATCCAGGTATACTCAGTTCTTTTCTTCAGTAACGTAAGAATAGGGGTTAAATAGGTCTATTTCAGCCCAGATATTTTTATAATGCTAAGCTGGAGCTTTTGAAATTACAGGGTAATGGAATTTCTTTCAAGAATTAAAGTAGTAAGTAAAATATGATTCAGTGTAAACATTACCTGCATTGTTTACATTTTGAGCATTGCAGCTTTTTTCCAGTTTGCAAGCCAACGAGCAAATCAAGCCCAACAAAAAGAAAATTAGCATTTTCAGAGCTTAAGACAAAGAAGTAGCAGTGAATGCTGTAAGGATGTAGCTGCTTTTTGTTTAATGGCACGTGATTGTGAAAGTAATGAAGTTGAAGACTCTGTGTCAAAATCACCCAGAATCACAAGGCACTTGCCAGTGTGTTGACTTGTCCTAGAAGATTTAAAACTGATTTCATTTTTTTTAATGGCTTAACTAGTAAGGCGTTTTGGTAGTTTGTTGGGTTTTTTCCTCTTATACAATGAAGAATTGTGCTGAGGTACATAGAATTGGAGAAAAAAAATATTTTAAAAATAAATAATGGTAAATATTTATCTGACACTCAGTCTGTCTTAAATTATGCAGATAATAGCAGCTTGTACTTTTTTGTTCTCAGAGACATCAAATGTGCAGTCTCTCCTGAGATCAACATCCATTTTCATTTGGCCTCACTTGAAAATGAAGCACCTTTCAAGTTAAGCTATTTAAACTGAAGGCCTTTGCTCCAGTCTCAAATGTAGATTTCATATGGTGTGGATATTTTATTTTCAGTTGATCTAAATTGAAAAATAAGGTTTGCATTTCTGCGAAGACAATTTAACCTTGGTCAAGCTAATCCAATTATGTAGGAGGAAAAAGAAATTCCCTGTATGTGTGTTTTAGTGAAAGTTGGATGACTGATAAGGGAAATAATAGAAGTCTGTTTCTATATTCATGGTATGAACCTGAGTTCTCAGTCATTCCTTTCTGTTTGGCCAGCTGATGGACCATGATGCTACAAGCATTTTTGCCATATCAGGTCAATGGATTAAATCTACCCAAACATAGGGAAAAGCCTAGCAAAAAGCTGCTTTTCTGGTTTTGTTACTATGAGACTGGGTTCCTGCCGCGTTTCTTGTTACATGCCATAAAGGAACACGAAGCTGCTGATAGTTTGCACACAAAGAATAATATGAAGTGTTGAGTATTTAGCAGGAAGAGGTGGCTGTTAAAGTCTAAGATGATAAATGGGAAATACTACGTAACACTTCTGTTTCTCAAGGAGTAGCATTAAGAATGTAGCTTGTTTGTTATATGTCCTAATGGGTGTTGGAATCTGATGCATAAATACTATCGTTTGCTGGGTGTTGAGAGGGCCATGTATTAATGTGTTAGAGAGAATAAAGGAAACTTGAGCTTTCAGCTGTCAGAGATGGAAATTTGGGAGTTTTGCTTTAGACTGTGGTGACTTAATAGGCAAATTTGAATTTGTATTTCAGGGTTATGTTTATGTAAGAGGGTAGTGGTAATAGGACTGCCTTCCTTGAAAGATTCAGTTTTCAGTGAAGAACATGGGCAGCAAGAGCTTTACTGCTGTTGTCATTTAATTGTACGATGGGTGAGTTTTGCTTTCCACTCACTGAGATTTAACATTATAATGGTAATCTAATGCTCTTTTAAAAACATGTTATGCATTATAGGTGGATAGATTTTTTTCAGAAGTTGCCTAGGATCCTGATGCTAACCATAGTTTTGGGGTTTTTTTTAATGTGTTCTAAGATAGCTTTGTAATCTAAGATCTTCTTTTCTTAAATACATGAAAATAGAATTAACAGTGTCTCATAATTTTTTATTTTTATTGTTCCTGTGTGGAAACAAAAAAAACCCTATGTTGGAGGCAGAATATTCCAGAGATATTAGAATCTTAGTTGTTGGCATCTATATTCTAAAAATAAAATAAAATCTTGTTGATTGAGTTGTAGCAAGATTGACAAGTTCCTTTTTTTTCTTTTTCTGTGAAAATGTTCTTTTGCATTCTGCTCTTTGAAGTGCTATAGCTTTATTCTACAAGCTGCATGATTATTCAGTTAATGTAGTTTTTGCACGTGATGCACTGAAATTTGTTATACAAAACTAGAAGGTGCTAGTGATTTTCTTAACTCTTAGAATTCTTCTCAGGCCATTGGAAATCCTTTGGGAAAGAGGATGGTGGGAGGGTGACAGGAATTCCTGCTGCGCAGCCTGCTTGTGGTGATGCTTTTTCCTGGGGTGATCTTAGGAGAAGGTGGGCAGAGAACTGCTCACAGGACGTGGGTGTCTAACTGGGGCTTTGGGGGGTGTCAGCTCAGCAGCACGTGTGGGAGTAGTTGTGTCTTATGCAGAGAGGCAAGGAGACTATGAGAGGAGAAGGGCTGTGGACATGATTTTTCCTGGCCATGGGAGGAAGATACGGTACTTGGCCTTTTGGATTAGGTGCTTCTTATTCTCAATGGTACCTCAGGAAATACTGTCTTCCTGATTAAGGAATCAGTGACTCTTCTTTGGATGGAAGTCAACTGGAAATGAAGGGTTTATTCTGTCAAAAATGGACTCTGACAGATTGCAGACCTACACACTTCTTGTATTGGTTACTGATTCAAATTACACGTTAAAAATCAGGCTGTTCCAAATTAACTCAAACCAAGGATCGGTGTCACCGATGTCAGTTTGGTTGCAAATGCTCAGGATGCCAGTCAGTGATGGACTAAACTGACTTATGTGTCACCTCTATAATGCACGGACGTCACTGCGGGTTACTCATTACCTCAGATTTGCAAAGTATCCAAGGGATTGCTTTGGATGAAATTGGCCAACTGTAGATTTTTCCTGTAGTTACATGACTAACCTCTTAGTTGTCCATGAAATAGCTTTTGAGACCTAATTGCAAATGCAAGGTTGCTTTTTGCAGTGACAGTCCTAAATGAATCTTGGAGCCAGATGATAAAACTATGATAAAGTGCAAAATAGTGAAGATGTAATTGATGGTTTGTGATTTGTCTTGCAATGCAAGTGGAATACAAAGGGGTCTCAGGAACATTTGTAGGTTTGGTGTTTTTTTCCATATCTCTCTGTTATTAGAAGATCTTAACAGACAGAATTTTGTCTGTGGAAACTTTTTAAAATGGTGGTCTGTCTGGTATGTTACTGTGTATGTGTGGTGGAAAGAATACTGGTATTGTTTGGCTGCTCATTGTCAAAGCTGCTGCTGCTCTACCTCTGGTAAATACCTGCAGTGTCAGACAGCTTTTGTTAACACATACAGCATGAGTTGATGGGAACTTGTAACATTCACCCTAAAAGTGGTAGAGAAGAAAAGGGATGCTAGATATGCAATAAATCAGTGTTATTCCAACAGAAGGGAGCTCTGGGAAAATGTGCAAGTAGAGAATGAAATGGGATTTGCAGTGAGAACAAAGTAGAGATGAAAACTGAGGTCTGTTTGCAAAGGTTTTCTGTTTACAGAGAGAAATCAGAAAAGATACTTGTAATTAAATAAAGAAATACTTGTTAGTTCTGTGAATATAAAACTTCCTCTCTCCAGACAAATCAATCTACATGGTAAAAATCAAATATAGCTGTTGTCTGTCAGTATTAGTTGTAATTAAAGTACTTTTGAGAAAAATGCTTCAGTTAATCAAAATGCAATCTCATGATTGTCTTGTGTGCTAACGTTAATAGTCTCAGAATTTCCTGTACTCTATAATATTTTAAGTATTGCTGGCCTTTTTTCCTCCACAATGAATGTAATGTGAAAGTACTACCATATATCTTTTTGTTTTAAACTAATAATGGCCAAGTGGCCACAAGCTTTGAAATTTAAATACAAGTATCGTTATTACGGCATTGTCCCTGCTGGGAGGGGAACCACTTTCAACATCTTGCTGAAGAATCTCACAATGGGAAAAAAGAACAGTTTTGTAGTTTAAGGGTAGAACTCAAATGGGCTGCAATAGTGTGGTGCTCTCATCTTCCAGAAAAATGGCAGTGTTATGCAGAATGCAAAATACAGTAAGTCGCTGGCTACCGTAAAGCAAAGACCTGATGAGCTTAATATTACTTACAGTGGCACTACCTAGAATGAGAGGCAGGTGCTGAAAGAGTGTTGTTTTGTCTAATTAAAAAGTGAGAAAGTTATATGAATTTGCCACAGTGGAACTGGGCAACTGGGAACTGGAAGTCACATGTGGGTTTTTAAAAAAAATTAAAAAAAAAAAGAAAAAAAAGAAAAAAAAAAAGACCAAGATCGATGCCTGCATTCATTTTTGAAAGGGGCTTGAACAGTGTTAAAAGTAGAATTAACCAATTATTTATATATCTAAATTAATGACAATTTTAATACTTGTTGGAATATCTTGTGGTTTACTGTTTTCAATTGGCATTGCTTCTAACAATTACATACTATATATAATTAACTTATTTGAACCTGGAGGTTTGTAGTTGTAGGCAGTTTGGGGTTAAAAAGGAGCCCAACGTTTCTAGGCAGAATCAAGAAACTCATTGACTGTCCAGTATAGACTTTATTAGTTCATTTTCCCAACAAAGTTTTGTATAACAAGGTGTCTTCTGTTTGATAATGTATGTGCAACCATGTATCATTGAATGAGGGTAATTTTTTTAAGGGAGATTTTAATGCATTCAAAGTAATTGTGTAATAAAATTTTTTCTCCTGTTCTGCCTTGCTTAGTATGTGAAAAGCATGTCAAAGATAAAAACAGAGCTTTTTATGTTCAAAGCTGAATTTTGGAGATAGACATCAGACAAGACCACTTGTCACAAACAGGGGTGTAAATTTCCTTCCATCAGTTGTTTCTTGGTTTTTTTTTGGTTTTTTTAGCAACGATAAATAACCTACGAGACTCTAAAGTTTTACTGTCCAGAGCTCTCCACAGAGGCTTTGAATCTGAGCAGCTCTTGTTACTTTAGCTGCAGCTGATCAGATAGAAAGTGTGGAGGGTTTGGGGAGAACACCAGTTACATATGAAATGTTAATTTAAAAGAGAGGACTTGCACTAATCTCTGAAGATTATTCAAAGAGTAAACTTCTTCCTTTCTTCCTTTACTTAGTCAAAACGTGTGGAGTTTCTTACCACATCCTATTCAAAGTATCACAGGAATTAGGATGTCTCTGAAGGCTGTGGTTTGCCCAGTGAGAAAGTAGGTGTGTGATGGAACTAGTGTTAAGATTCAGGACATCAGAGGGATGTGTGCTGTAACCTAAATCTATGCTTAAGAAAGAGATCGGGAAAAACATTTGCACCCTATTTTTTAATCTTGTCCACCTGACTATATGGTCAGGCCTTGTGAGCTAAAAGCCTCCTGAAGCTTTTGAGCTCAGAAACATTCCTGACCCTGAAATGGCAAAGAAGAGCCTTGGAAGAAAGCTTTCTAGTACACAGAACCACTTTATGCTCCCAATCTCAAACTTTGAAGTAACTGAATAATAGCAGGTTCCTTCTCCCTCTGCCTCACAGTCTTCTGGCAAAAGCAGGCTGCTGCTACCTTATTATTTTTATATTCAGATTTATTATTGCATTCTAACCTTCAGAATCCTTCTTTTTGTGAGCAATTGGTTTTATTCTCATGTATGAAACAACTGATCTTGGGTTGCACATTCTGTGTTGTCACGAGTTTTTTGCACAATTAACCCAAATGCGTTTTTTTTCTGCCCATCACCCCAGCCTTTTCTGTCGGTTGTGTTTGTGTGGAGTTCGTTCTCATCTTCATCTCTGCAAGCATGGACTTTTTTTTTTTTTTGTTATCATTAAATTTGTGTCAGAATTGGTTCCTACTGACCCTGATGGCTTGCAAATGTGCTTGTGTGCCTGTAGTTCTTTCTGCTCTTTATGCCCTCCACGTTCTCCCTTTTGTCTTGCCTTTGCTGAATTCTGTTTTTAAGAGAATGTAGTATAATCTGGAAAGTGGTGTTGCTGCTAAGCCTTCTGTTAACATGTAAAACTTTGTATTAAGCGAAATTAAATTAACGTAACAGGTTTTGTTTTCATGTTTGTCAAGTTACAGTTCTGTCACTCCTTTAACGTGGTCTAAAACTGAAAGTTCTGCTACTCAAAGCCCTGCTCTGACCGTGCTCTTCAGTTCATGTTCCTGATAGTTCATGTGCCCTTCATGTCATACAGATGCACAGCCAGTGGAATTAGCTCACTGCTCTGGCAGGAGAATGTATATATGTGTTTAAGACCAGGGAGCTGGTCTGGGTCTCTGTGGGGATGTCCAGGAACTGGTGTTGGTGGAAAAGGGTGTGCGGGGCCAGGGAGGAACACACTGTTAGCTTATCCTGGTTGTAGTCAACTTCTGTGCTGGGTCAGAGCCAGTCTTTGCACGTGACAGAGGGAAATGTGGTGTGTGAGAGCTCAGTCATGCGAATTCACAATAGCAGGTAGAGATTAAATAACATCTGAATTTGCTCTGTCTTTTAAGTCAAATTAATGTCTACACTTTCATTTTAAGTTTCAGGAAAAAAAAGACAATCTTCCATGTACCTTGACGCTACATCTGCTCTTAAAGTTTTGTCACTTGTGATTTGCAGTGAAAGTACATAGTCCCCGTAGAAATATTATCCAATTAGAACTAAAATTCCCCAGTTCCTTTTGTGTCACTGTGAAATAATTGTTCTAAAATGAATCTAAGTGTGTACAGATTGTATTTTGGGAGAGTTAATTACAAACTGTGTGGTTCAGGGATTTAGTGCAAGAAGAGGAAGAACAGTTGATGGAAGAAAGGAAAAAGAGAAAAGAAGACAAGAAGAAGAAGGAAGCTGCTCAAAAAAAGGTATGTTGAACACTAAAAAATAAACCCCGTGCTTATGGGTGACTTCTGTTTCATCACTAGTAAATACTTGTTTAGCTGCTGTTATTCAGAAGTGTTTTCTTTTTAATTTAATGTTGTAAGCTTTACATGTACTGTCAGTTACTTAGTGGTGACTGACATATTGAACCTCTGAATTAGCTTTATGTACAGTTTCTTCAGAGATTAGATATTTTTCTGAGATGACCATTCTTTTTCCTGATTGTCAGAGTTGAAGCAGCTTCAAGTTTGAAAATTTCTCAGTGCATCTATTAGTATATATAATTTTTATTTGAGATAGTATCTTCTTATCCTTTAGTATGGAAACAGGTGTCTTAAGACAATTTGTATTAGGCAAGGTGGACAAAAATGAAAATATTGACAGCAAAGGTGTTTGGGGATGGAAACATCATGGAAATGCTTGTAAACACTTCCGAATTCCTGTTTCCTGTCAAGTTACTAATCATGGCCATTGATTCTAAATACTGACCCTAAGCTTGAGAGAGGAGCTTGTAAATGTTATTTAAAAACATGTCAGTTTCAGGTTTATTTGCTACCTGGTAGTAGCAAAGTGAACCTGCTTAACTTTGATTTTTCTTTGATTCCATTGACTAATGCCAGATATTTCTTATCTGGTCAAAAAATCAATAGTCAGCTCTCCTTGTTTGTTGGCCTAAATAAAGGTGTATGTTGTGTACCTGTACAAAACTAGATATGTCTACTCTTGCAACAAATATAAATTAAATCGTATTGAAGGGGTACTCCAAGAAGAGGTGTTTGCTCATGTTTCAGAATGAGAGGTTCTTTTCGGTAGCTGATTGCAGAGTTGCATAATGATTCTTGTACCTCAGTTTCTTCTGGGAATTCTTTGTTTTAATCAGAAGATGTAAGGGTAAAAGAGCTGGTTTACTTAGAGAATTTGAATGTTTTAAACAAGTGGTTCTTCATATCTGTCTGACTTCCCCAAAATTTAGTTTTCCCATAAAGACATGTTTGAGAGTGAAATTTTTAGAGGAAATAAATGCATAAATATTTTTTGAAAGTGAAGAGAGTAGACTTTTGTCTAAAATTAGTTTTGCTTTCACTTTCTTGTGCCGTGGAGCACATGATGGACTGTTCTTCAAAAGCCATAGGTCTTTATGGACGTCCTGTATTCTCAGAGTAATAAAATGTTGAGTGTGTGGATTTTATGTATCAGGAATTTAAGCGGCTTCTATGGAAAAAAGAGTAGGATGCCACAAGGGTGCTCATCAGCAATCCTGGAGATAAAAGAGAACATACCTCTGAAAAACATGGTAACAACCTGCCAGTTAACTCTC
>BJBW01001443.1:0-12339 GCA_004320125.1 Scolopax mira | reverse complement strand
GAGAATAGCACCTTAGTATAAAAAGAAGGCATAGCATTATCCTATGACCCTTTCTCTTCACTGATCTCTCTGGGTGCTGTGGATAGTCAGAAACAGCATAAATTGTCTCATTTTCCTGTTCTACTGGGTATAGTACCAAGCTGATGAATTGAGATTTTTTTTTTTTTTTTTTTAAGTCACAGCTGGGGAGGGGGGTGAGATTACAGGCTCTCCAGAGTAAGCTCTAAACACCTGTATAGGCAAGGCAAGAACTGAAAAGGAATCATGGAATCATATTGTGGAAGAAAAAGCTAATGCTTGGGTTTTATACATACTCTAGTTTTTTAATAATTGGAACTAAAAGGAGTAGAAAAATAACAGCAGCAAGCAGAGGTATAACACTTAACTTAGTGAAGGTTTGTTCTGTGCTTGCATCCCGATGCTGAGCATCTTTCTTGGGACACCAACTGTTGTGTTCTATTTACCTTTTTATGATTGTATAAAAATGTGGTGTTGAACGACGAGTATAATGAAAAGTTGTGGTATTATGTAGTGGCCTCAAGTTCAGCAACTGCCTTTTGGAAGATGAGGAAGGGGGATGGTGGTGTTGGAGGAGTCAGGGTAATATGGATAAGATGGATAAAACCTAAAATGAAGGTGGTGTGGGGTTTTTGATACACTTGTGTTAGCAGTCATTGGCTTTGATATTGCTTTCTTAGTTCCAGGGGCTGATGTGTTAGTAGGGTGGATTTTTGTAGTCTTTAGCTATTTTAATCAATCTCTTAAGAGCATAAATAAAAAAAAAATATTAAAGGCTTGTGCTCAAGGTTTCTAGAGAGCAAGAGTCTACATTTTGAAGTATCAGACAATATAACTTATTTTTTATGTATCCTTGTGTTTGTCAGTTTAAGAAGTTGAAAAAGCAAGAGTCTACATTTTGAAGTATCAGACAATATAACTTATTTTTTAATGTATCCTTGCGTTTGTCAGTTTAAGAAGTTGAAAAAGAGGGATTTTCTGTTTATGTACTCTTGATTTCCTTAAGAGAAATGAGGCTGTGTCACTGAAGAGTCATCAATAAAGTTTCAGTAATCAGCCCTAACAATGCTAGTGTCTGAATCTAACCAAGTCTTATATCAAATCAGCTAATCCATACATTTTTCTTGCATTCATATGTGCTCTCTCTTTTTTCTTCAAGAATTTAATTATAGACAATCATAGCTTAAGTATTATGACAGATTTATTTGCATACTACGAACATATGCAGTATCATAATTAAAATGGGGTTGTATGACCAAAGTGACCATATTAAACCAAATCTCATTTTGCTTTGGCATTAGTGCAAAAAGCATTAAAAGTGGTAATTAAGAAAACTCTAGTTTCAGATAGGAAGAACTATGATTTGTGCTTTTGAGACGTCTTTCATCCCAGAATGAAATCGTTTTTACCATGTTTTATAGTTAAAACTGCACAATTAAGGTGTGCTTCCTTACGAGAAATATTTCCCCATTTTTATCACATGATAAAACTTTATCTCATCTTGGCTGCATCACAGGTATAACCAGTTGAATCTCAGAAATGAAAGGCTTAAAGCTTTTGCATTTATTTTCTTCCATTAAATTTCTAGGTCCCTCCCTCTTCCCCTGCTCTATTTTGCAATAGAAGTGGTGGAGGTTCCTTGCTTCCAGGCACAGTTTTTAACTCACTTCAAACATCTTAATTTGCAAGTTTAATTCAGTCTGTTTCATGTAGCTATCTTTCAAATTAATTTTGTCTTCTATAACATTTAAACAGCTTTCTAGGTGTAAGGAATAATAGGCATGGGTTGGTTTAGAGAGACACTTCTGAAGTAGATAATTAAATAACTTTAAAATATTTTAAAAGAGGGAAGTCAAAAGCTAATGTTGCTTTATGAAATGGCACGTGCACTTGTGGTTTTTCTCTTATCTGCACAAATCACTGACACTTCTTTTTTCTTGTTGTAGGCCATTGAACAAAAAATCAAAGGTAAGTTACTTTAGAGTTATTTCTATTCTGTATATTTCTGCATTTTTAAATGTGTTGAATTAAATGGGGCACCTGAAAGCTCTTATCAAACTAAAAAGTGGGGTCTCCTTGAAACTCAGCTACACTTTTTCAAATGGTGACCACAAAGGACTAGAAGAGTAATGGCTAAGGATTGATTGGAGTCTTCTGTTCTTCCTATTTTCCATACTTAATTACTTACACAGCATCAGCCATGTACATAATATGTCTTGAGTTCTTTTCTTGGTTTTTTCTTCCCCTTTTTTTTGCTTAGTTTGAAAAGTGTACAAACACTGACACTTTAAGCATGGCCATGTGCAAATCCACACAATGGATCTGTTTGAAAATTTCCAAATATCTTAAGTGCAACTGGAGTTGGAAACTTGGTAGACAAGTAATTGATATGTCTAGTTTTAACTAACTATTGTATGGAGAGAGGTCATTCTGGCAAAATGAACTAGACGACAGTATATGAAAGCTGTAGTTTTGATGGTCAAGTGGGAACACTGGAGATATTCTGAATGTTTGTGGTTTTCATACAGATCTCCATTCCAATCAGCTTCTGTAAAGGGAGAAAAAAAAGATTCTTTTCACTTTCTTTAGTTCTAGCTCATGACCTGTTAGTTGGGAAGTAGATAATAATTGCATAAGTGATCGTGTGGAGTGCTTGCTGAATCCCTGTTTTATGGGAGCATTGGCTTTAATTTAATACTTACCTGAGCAGTGGTAGAAACAGGAGCTCGGGAGCCCTGCTTAGCAGAGATGCAATTACTGTTAGAAAAAATCAAAAAGTGTTTGAAATGCTGTTCTGGCATGAAGGTAGCAAAACGGTAGAGGACATACTGTGCTGGAGAAGAGGCAAAGAAACAAAGGGAAGTCTCCAGTACTGAGGTGTGTTTGAAGCCGTGTCCTAATTGGTATGTGGTTGAAATGGAGGAGGCAGGTTCTCCACCTAAAAAATGCACCTATTCTCCTGCCGAGGACTGCAGTACCAATTACCAGCTAGCAGGAGACATGTTTATGTCTAGATTATTTAAGTGCAGTGTATACTGTAGTGTGTGTGTTTAAATGGTGAAAATAATAAAAAAAAAATAGATTTAGTAGGACCAGCAGGTTGTCAGTGTGTGACACTGTTCTGCGGGGGGAACGGGGGCATCCTGGGGAGGTCTTCTGTGTGCTGTGTGAAATATGTTGGGAAGGCTGATGTTTTGGTTATGGACTATAGAATGAGCTGCTGGAGAACAGTGGCTAAAGAATGGTGGCACCATCTCTGTAGCCAACGTCAGTAATGGAAGTTCATGTTCTCTATGTGGAACCATCCTGTGGGGACTGATTGTGAGTTCCAGCCCTTCCAGCCTGACTCTGGTCACTGAAACCAGTTGGGAATTCCATGTTTGTCTGTAGGCGTAGAACTGTATACTTAATAAAGTGCTTGAAGAGTATTCTACTTAATAAATACTCTTGTGTTTTAAAGTACCCTTTTTCAAGCAGTGCATGGAATTGCATTTGAAGTACAGGCTAGGCATTTGTTTTCTTCTGCATATTCCTGCCACGAGGCTTCTAAGATAATCTACCAGTTTTAAAGAATTATGGAGCTGTTTGGTTTTACTCTGAAGTAATAAAACATATCTGAAAAGATAACGAAGAAGGAAAATGATAAAATACTTTGCTGTAAATAGTAACGTCCATTTTGAGTGAACATTTGACCTACGTACTTGTCCTGCACTGGCGTCCATGCCTCACGTCAGGGACAGGGCTGCAAATGGCTAAAAATAGCATGAAGATGGGAGGGCAGTAATTCTGCTCAGTCGGCTACCTGATGGTAATCTTCAAATTGAAAGAAAATGCCTTTCTTTTGAAGGACAGAGTAAATCTTGTTGGTTTGGGTTTTTTTCCCCCTCTCTCCTTAGAGGCGTTATGTTTACTGATAGAAGTGTTAAGTTCCAACTTTAATGTTACGTTGTCATTAAAAGAGTATTTCAGGAAGTTTAGCAGGAATTTAGAGTTGTCAAAGGAACTCGGGCTGGCAGTCCCTCTGAAGAAGAGCAGACTTTACAAGGTTCAGATACACAACTTTTTGCAACAGTTTCTATAGGAACAAATTCGTTGCTTGTGTTGCACGTAGCTCTTTCATTGTTTCAACAGTTTTGCCTGCTTGTATTCAGGATGCAAATTAATCTTTCATTAGTTTCCAAGTTTCCATCGCGTTAATGTCTTAAATAATTTATTTTGTGCATGAGCTGAAGATAAAATACAAGAGTATAGGATCTCTAAATAATTCAGAATTATGTTCCTTCTTTCAGAAAAGTAGCTGGTTAAGTGGTGGGGGTGGGTACAGAGGTTATTTCTTGGTTTTAAGTTTTGTATGGCTCTAAAATGTTGTTTTAGCTAAGGTAGAAATTGGTTTTGTACCAGCTGAAGTAGCTACCAGTGTGCATGTAAAATGCTAAGACTACCTTCTGAGGAAGTGAATAGTGCTGAATTTTTTTCTCCTGTTCAGGTTTAGGAATGGAAAAAATGAAGATGATACTAACATGAATGTTTCTGGTACAAGGAGCATTTTAATACTGTAGTATTGTCATTAAAAATGCACGTATGTCATTCCTGTGGATTTCAAATATTCTAACCTGTCTAGTTTTATACATCTGGTTTTATTAAAAGACGGAAGAGAAAGTTCCTAAGAATTGGAGAGGAATGTATTATTTACTTGCTAAGTGGAATGTTTCTCTTTGTGCAGCAGCTAGAATAGCAAACTTCTCCATCGACAAGTGCCCTCCAAGTGCTCTTGTACTGCTATTTTAGGAAAAAATAAGTGTCATTTGAAAGTCCTTATTTGTTGAGAATACTGTAGAATTGTCAATTGTTGTGGTATTCCCTTCTGGCTTGGCAAAATATGTATTTTTGCTGTGTTTAATGCCAGTGCTATTAAAGACAGACAAATCAATCTATTTACCCTGAATTTCTCCTAAAAGAGGACTCTGCAAACCACACTGTGGCCACGAGTAGCTAATGATAAGCCAGCACTTAAGAAAGTGCTATTTAAGGAGAATGTTTGAGTTTTGTTGTCTATGCTCAGTTCAGTAGCCATGGTGTAATTCTGCAGAATGAGATTTCATTACGAGATGAAATATCTTTTTACAGACACTTTAATGTATGCACATAATACCCCAGTGAGGTAATTCATGAAATTTGAACGGTAATGTTGATGTTGATGAGTGTTGTGGTTAGTTGTTCCAATGCTTTTGTGCTGTGTGAAACGGTACAAGCCAGAGCTGAAAACATCTGTCAATCTCCAGTTCTGAATTCCCCCGCTTTGTGGAAGGCAGAGGCATAAAGTACTACTTTTACTGCAGAACAGAATAAACTTTGAATCAACCATTGAAACGGAAAGTGCTTTTAAAAATAGCTGGGTGTGGAATTGAAATCTTTGACTCATATTTCCCACCTTGGAAACTTCTTATTCATTTTCTTCTCGGTGAAGTGAAATTGCCCGAATACACTAACTCTTCTGTTGTTGTGGGGGGTTTTTTTTTGTCGGATTTTTTTTTTTTTTCACTTGCCTAACTCTGCTTTTACTGATTGGAAAAACTGTTCCGTTAGCTTTTAAATCTCAAGGAGCAAAAAGGGAATGGAATCGCAAACCCTTGCTGTTCAACTCGCCCGTAGGAATGGCACGGAGCTTACCTTTGTGCGGATCTTCAGGGGTTAATGAATTGGCAAACAGTTAGATATTTTCCAGATCAGCTAGCTGAGCTTACAGCTGCGGCCATTTTTCCACAACGAAAATTCTAGCACTACATCTTACGTGTGTCAGCTTGAAAAGCCAGACTTCCTCTGTTTGCCCTTCAGCATTCCAGCACTGACAACTCTTTGGGGCATGACACGCAGGGAGGGAGCGTTACAATACATTTTTAAGAGGTCAGCTTCGGCAGCAGCGAGAAGAAACATTTAAATGACAGCTTGGTGCTGTTCTTTGTGTGGTTTAGGAGCCGATTTGATCTTTGTAGGCTGGTTTTCTGCGAGCGAGAAACTGTTTTCCATCTGCATTAAAGTTATTCAAACAGCTGCCTTTTTTTTTTTTTTTTTTTTTTATTGGAGGGGGAGTTTAAGTGACTGGGCCCCTACTCCAGGAGGAGTTGGCAGCAGCTCCTGGAGCAGTAAAATGACACCATGCTTCTCCTCCATTTTCTAATGAAATCTGCAGAGTGGGAAAGCAACACAAGTTGGAAGCGTCTTTCTTTGGAATCTCTCTGTAAACTCTTAACTTCTCCATCCCCTGCTTTGTGGGTTTTCAGCAGGTTTGTTCTTTATGAAAATCTCTAATTTTTTTTTTAATATTAATTTCTGTAAACTCGCTGTTATTAGTCGAGTAAATTAACTGCGGTAGAGTGTAAGTCTGTTAATATTATCTTTCTGCCTTAATATGATTCAAAATAAAATACTGGTGTGCAGAACAAACTCTTATTAAACAGGCAGCTTGTTTATAACACATTAGAATACTAAGATGATGATTAAGGGCTGTTGGAATTTATAGTAGCCATATTGGAATATTAATGTATTATTTAGTCTTCTGAGAAGTTGTGGACCAGAAAATGTTGGATGGGGTGAATTGTATAGCTCAAAACTTACTCTGTGGTACTTGGGGAAGTGAAGGCGAGGGAATTCTGTTGCACTTCAGATTAATTTCATTTTGAAATTATCATACGAATGTAAATTCTGCGGATTCTTTAGTGTAACTATTATCTGGTAGATTTCTGTTTAGTTTGCTGATCCTAGTGGAAAGAATTACTGTATTTGCTGAGGAAATGAATGCACAGAATATGTGAGAAATACCATTTTCTTAAACTGTTTGTGAAGTCTTGTTGATGTCGTAGCTTAGGGGCTGTCTTGGCAGAAAGGAGCTTGTTTATTAGTTGCACTCTTTTATAGTCGACAGTGATTCCATTACCTGCAAGTCCATTGGATTCTTTCAGAGTATGCACTTTGTCTTAAAGTAGCTTTAATTAAGAAAGTAAAGTATTAATGTTGCTGCGTTGCAGTACTGCCCTATGCATGCTACTTGCAACTTTGGACATCTCGTGAAACGTCAGATAAAAATGATTTTACTTCATCTGAGGGGAATAATTGTCCGTGAACGGTGTTAGTAGTGAAGGAAAACTGAATCTCTCTCATTGGCCGTGTTATGAGGTGGTGTATGTTGTATTAAAATCTCTTGAAGTGGGGGGTATTTTCCACTTAAGCTGATGGTAAAAAAAAAAAAAGCTTAAATACAGTACGCAAAAGCTGAAGGTTTTCTGTGTCCCTAAGTGGTGCCAGTCCTGCATGACAACTCCCTTGGCTTGATAATGACACACTGGCTGCAAAAAGTGGTTGTTTTCGGCGTATCACTGTCAGCACAGCTCAGGTGTAGGCTGAACTGTACTTTAAACTGTAAAGACTAATTAGCATGAATCAGTTGCAGCAGAAGGCATAGTGTGATGGATCAAAAAGTTAAGATTGAGGCAGTAGCTGGACAGATTGTAGTATGTGAAGAATTGTTATTTCTTTCAATTTCAAAGCTTGTTGCGGTACCTAGACCACAGAAATGCACCAAGTCCTTATGCATTAAATTGTTGACAAATTCTTAGCTATTTGCTAAAATAGCTCCTCTCGCCCTCCCCCAAGGCTTGGTCATTTTAAGTTATTTTAGTTATTTTTAAACCAGGAAATTTGAGAAGCAATAAGTGGAAGTTGATTTGTTTAAGACTTCTTTGTGTTTGTGAAATTCAGGTTTAGATCCTAATTTGGTGTCATACGCATCAGAGCATTGTGTAAGGAATCTGATATGAGTTACTTATTTTTTCTATATAGGTAACTACTTAAATTGATGGAATCTGATATGGTGTTGGTGATTTTTTTTTTTTATCAACTTGCCAATTTATCTAATAGCTTTTGAATACCTTCTATTCCCCGTGCTCTGTACATTAAATTGACTTATGTCTTGGCCATTCCTCTCCTTAATTCTGTCCTTGTCCAGTCAGCTGTGAAATAGAGAGCGCTGGGTCACTGCTGTGTCAGAGCAGGGAGATGATGGGGCTGTGGAACGAGCGTGTTGGGGAGCAGCTGAAGCTGGTGCTCCTCCTCCTTCCCCCCTTGGGACTTCTGGCAAAGACCTGGATCTGGCCACCTGTGAAATTTGAAATTTGAGGTGTCTCAATTTTTCCTTTTCTACTTTTAAGTTGCCTAAATATAATATTCCATTGAAACACAACTCAGAGGCTGATTGTTAGGTGACATGATATTCTAAGGGCCTTCATGTTTGTGTTTTTCTCAAATATGTAACTCTGTATTACAGTAGAAATTTTAAAAAATTATAGTTATACATAACACGGACAGTATTCAAGATGTTTCTTTAAACAAAAGTTTAAGGAGTTTGTTTTCATTTATTTTTTTATGTTGTATTCACATGAATCTGTTCCTGAAAGCAAATGTTCTTTAAACAAACAAAAAAAGTTTTAAACTCCAGAAAACCACATTTCCATTCGTGTAGGAATGATATTCCTGCTTCTGACATGCTGGGAAATGATTAAATGGCGCACAGCAGGGGGAAATGTGTATGTTTAGATGCTGCCAATGTGCAAAACTGTTCTTGAAAATGAATACAGCCTTACAGTAATTGAGACCCTGTTTGTCACTGGGCACCCCCTCACCCACCAGTACAGAGCCAGACCCTTGCTGGTCCCGAGCAGTGGTGCTTGCCTTTGCCCCCCCCTTAGAGGTGCCATTGAAGCAGGTTGATGGAGCTGCATCCTCAACTCCTCTCTCGTAGAATCTCAATGAAAAGAATGTTGGGATGAGTTCTTAACCTGGGTCACTTTCCCCTCTGTTGGCTCTACCGACCCAGGAGGGGGTTGTGTTGCTGAGGAAGGAGAGACCTGTAGCTTGTTGGAACCTCTTTAAATGTCTGTCACCAGAGGAGTTGTGTTACCGAGCTGTGCCCTTGCTCTTAGCAGCAGGAATGCTGTACAGATGAAACAATTTTTTCCGTCGGTAACTTCTAAAACTGCCAGTCTCATTTTTTGAAGCTCAGTGGTGCAGACCACTTCGGGAAGTCAGTGTTGAGGGATGTCATGATCAAATCTTGAGGTATCTCTGGAAGGCCCGTAGTAAATGTAAACATGCTTTATCAGTGTCTCATCCAAGAAATTTGAAAAATACATTAACATATCAATAATGCAAGGGATTGGAAGTACAGTTCACTTGTTCAGTGGTTGGGATGAATGGCAGTAGCACCAGGACTCCCATCCAGTAGCTCACAGTATTGCTTCTTGGCCACTGGCCCTGGTTTATTAACCAGTTACCTACACCTGAACAGCCCTGTACCTGCACCCTTTGCTTTTGTACCGGCCGGGGTGCAGGTGTGGAGGATGTTGTGGTTTTGTCTTTATTTGTCAGCGTTGAACTATGGGTTGTAGGGTTTGGTGTTCTCACTCACAGTTGACCTCTGCAAATTATTTGACCTTCGTCTTGCCTTGAAGTGGCCGCGCTGTCGAGACCGAAAGATAATTTGGAGTTGCAGTTGCACATTTGGCTTTTTATCAACACTGGCAGGGTCCTGCCAAGCCATGTATGGGGCTACCTGTGCTATTAACTTTTCCTGCTGGCAACAGGCTGACTTAAGTATTTCCTTTTGGATTTTAGGGTTGGTAAAGCAGGCAAGTCTTAACAATGTGTTTGGTGTGTCCTGTTCACCTCTTGTTCTTTCTGTGCAAGACCATAACATTTTTTCATATGTAACACTTCAGTCGCACGTTGGAGTAAGATAGTTTTATTTTTAGTACTTAAAGATTTTTCAAAATAAAATGCCAAAATAAACCGGCGTAGTGCTGATCTGTCAGGAAAAGCTACAGAAGGCTTGTTAGTAATAGCATGTTTTAACTGAGATAACTTTGTTAGCAGTGCAAGCAAGACATATTTGTGCTTCCACATCTGTGCTATTAAAGCTGTGTGATTAGGGGATAATAGAGCTTTTAATGGGGAATGAGTTACAACTTGAATCAGAAAAAATCCTCCCGTTACATAATATATAAACACATCTAAGAGCATTGACATAGTTTTTTTTCAGTTTTTTCGAGTTGCCGTTCTTATGAATAACTTTGTCCAACTTTCTTTTTTTTTTTTTTTGGGGGTGGGGGTAGTGCCAGAACAAACAAAGACAAGTGTAAGCCAGCCTCAGCCTGTCACCTCTACCGGCACTTCCACAGTAACCAGCACTAATAATAATGCCAAGCGGGCCACAGCCAACAGTCAGCAGCAGCAGCAGACCTTGCCTCGATACCCTCCTCGTGAAGTACCACCGCGATTTCGACACCAGGAACAGAAACAGCTTCTGAAACGAGGTCAGCAGTTACCAGTTATAGCTGCAAACCTGGGATCTACTCCTAAAGTATTAAACGGCCAGTCAGGAAGCAGCACTGTCACAAATAAACAGCCAGTGACCAACGGAGAAGTGCCGAACAGCAGCAAAAAACAGCCAGGTGAGGGGGAGGTATCTTGTTTTCCTTTCATTAAAGTTTAAATTCAATTATCAGTGAAATATTTGAGCTAATGTTATATAAAATTTAAAATGTAAGCTGTAATACGATGAATTATTTTCCTGTATTGTAGCTTGATATTACAGGATGGTTTCAGCCATCTTTGTGCAAGTTTCATATTGAAACTTAAGACATCTTAGTTTCTTGTTGTTGCCAGTGGTGTACAATAGATCTGTCTGTTTCTGAACAGATGTTGAAGCCAATATAACCACTGCTATGTTCTGAATTCCCAGTCTTTATCCTAATAATTGATCCAAGCATGTTTCTGGTACAAAGCATCTTTTTTGCATCTGGGTTTGGTACACAGATCTCACTAGGAAGGGGCCTTCAGACAGTTCCCAGAGTGTTTGGAACAGCATATTAAGACTTCTCTTCATATCTAGAGATATAAACATATCTTGTTTAGCCTATAAGAATTGCTTTTTGTTGTTAGGTCAGAGTTTTTCTTTGTTCATCTACCTGAAGCTAAGTTGTCTTGCAAAATTGATTGAGTTTTACCTTAATTACTATTAGTACGTGAGTATAGGTATCCTTTATTATTCTGGCTTGTTAAGCATTCTCTTCAAATACCCTTTTAAGAGGCTATTTGACATGTGCAGAATTGTCTGTTAGTGAATGTACTAGGATGCAGTTCAGCAATTTTTTGGGACAATAAGGGCAATCAATTTTTGGCAGGAAAAATAAGGGGTTTTTTTGTAGGGATCTAGATTTTCAAAGGGATTTGATATTAATGCATGCTAACACTTAATATATTGGACAACTACTTTCTTATTTTTATACTTATATTTGGTTTTTGATAGTGCACATCACTGCTATCTGCATATCCCACAGATGATTTCTTCTGAAACTTTACTGAATTCCCAGTGTTTCTCAGAATTAGTGTTTTACACACTACAAAGGATGCAGCTCCTAGCCCTTTCAGTTCCAAAAAAATTCTGGAAAATAGCCTTGATGTTTAAAATTTTAGTTAAAATTTTGAGCTGTTCTGATTACTGAATCTTGAAGAAGCAGTATTTAAAATGAAAGTAAACCAAAAATGAAGGTAAATCAAAGCATTGGAAGCAGTTTATTCGTGTGCCTCTTAAGGAATGTTTCCAATATTAGTTTCTAGTATTATTTTTGTAATGTATTGATAAAAATCACTTCTTGGGAGAGTGCTAAGCCGTTCATTTTTATTTTTTTTTTACTTCACCTGTATAATTTTGTTCCTCTCTATAGTCAGTTTTAAAGTAACCTTTCATATACTTGCTTGCTTCTAAGATGAAACTTTTTCTTTGGTATATATTCTCTGCTGGTCAAATTGCATGGTAGCAATATAATATCTTAAATATCTTAAATAAAAGATCACCTTTAAATTATAAAGAGTAATACTTCTTAGATTACAACCTATTAAACCTCCTACTTGTATCCAAAGGGTTTTCTGAGTATACTATCTTTCATCGCATTTTTTGTCCGTGCCAGCCCACTATTTAGTTGGGTTCTCATTTATGTATTGCATTATTCCCAGCTTTCCTCAATTTTGCTTGATTTTGTTAGTGTGACTACACCACCTTTAGACAGGGAGTTGTCAACGTGTCCCCATGCAGTACTGCCACAGTGCTACATTGAGTGTCTGAGGCAGCTGCTTCACTTTGAGTAGTTGTGCCCTTTCAATAATGTGTTAATTATTTGAATAATCTGTCTGGACATCCAGCTGGTAATGAAAAGGTTCTGAGAGCCTTTAGGGGAGAGAAAAGTTGGCCCAACCACTTTCCCATCTTAA
>BJBW01001442.1:83100-235248 GCA_004320125.1 Scolopax mira | reverse complement strand
AGGTGACTGGAGACAACCAACATGGCTTCACCAAGGGCAAATCATGCCTAACAAATTTGGTGACCTTTTATCATACTGACACACACTTGGTGGACAAGGGCAGAGCAACAGATGTCATCTACCTGGATTTGTGCAAAGCATTCGACACTATCCAGCACAACATCCTGGTCTCAAAATTGGAAAGTCACGGATTTGATGGATGGACCCTTGGTGGATAAGGAACTAGTTGGATGGCTGCACTCAAAGGGTTCTTGTCAACAGCTCAATGTCCAAGTGGCAGCCAGTAACAAGTGGTGTTCCTCAGGAGTCTGTACTGGGACCAGTACTATTTAACATCTTTGTCGGTGGGATAGAGTGCACCCTCAGCAAGTTTGCTGATGACACCAAGCTTGATGGTGCAGTTGACACGCTGGAGGGAAGGGATGCCATCCAGAGGGATCTGAACAGGCTGGAGAGGTGGACTCATGCAAATTGCATGAAGTTCAACCAAGTGCAGGGTCCTGCACCTGGGAGGTGGCAAATTCATTCACAAATACAGGTTGGGTAGAGAATGTCTGGAATGCAGCCCTGAGGAGAAGAACTTGGCAGTGCTTGCAGATGAGAAGCTCAACATGAGCCAGCAGTGCACGCTGGCAGCCCAGAGAGCCAACCGTGTCCTGGGCTGCATCAAGAGAAGTGTGGCCAGCAGGTCTCGGGAGGTGATTCTGCCCCTCTACTCTGCACTCGTGATTCTGAAGTACTGTGTCCAGCTTTGGAGTCCTCAACACAGGAAGGACTGGCAAAGTCCTTCCCTGTTGGAACGGGTCCAGCGGAGGGCCATGAGGATGATCAGAGGGATGGAGCACATCTCCTGTTAAGACACACAGTGTAGTGACAGGACAAGGGGCAATGGTTTTAAATTGGAAGAGGGGAGATTTAGGTTAGACACCAAAAAGAAATTCTTTACAGTGAGAGTGGTGAAGCACTGGAACACTGGACTTAGGGAAGTCTTGGATGCCCCATCCCTGGAGGTGTTCAAGGCCAGGCTGGATGGGGCTTTGAGCAACTTGCTCTAGGTGGGAGGTTTTCCTATCCGTATTGGAACTTGATGATCTTTAAGGTCCCTCCCAACTTATTCTATTCTATTCTATTCTATTCTAGTCTAGTCTAGTCTAGTCTAGTCTAGTCTAGTCTATTCTATTCTATTCTAGCTGTCTTAAAGCACTTGTCTAAATGTATATATAGAAAAGATTAATGGTTTTGTTAGGGATTAAAATAAAATAAAATTTAAAAATCTCCTGAACGCAATAAAATTGTCAATCACTGGGTTTGTATTTCCTGAACAAAACTTAAGTTACTCAGTCAGCTAAGATACTGAAAAACTGTTGGTTTTTTTCCAGGATCCATAATTTGGTATTCGGTGCAAGAGTTTTACTGCAATTCCTCTATGTTCAAGCTAAGATATTAAAAGCATAAATATTTCAGGAGTAAACAATTGAAATCTTCAGCACCTTCCCCCACTTTATAATTTACTTTGATAAAACAGAAACACACAACAATTGGTCAGCCCTAGAGTGACATCTACAGTTCAGAAAAATAGACAAGGAAAGAAAAAGTTACATCCACTCATCCTGCTAGGAAACAGGAGCGTACTAATGATGAACATAATGATATATGAATTGTGGACACAAAAAGGAACAAATTTTGCCACAAAGCATCCTGACTGCCATCCAGCAACAGGAACACCTCATCCCACCTGTCAATGAAACCATTTTGCCAGTAGTTTCCAACCTCTACTTTTTCCTAACAGTTCTAGAAAGTTTTAATAATCCATCAAATATAGCTAAGAAATAATCATATCTGGGGAAAGAAATCATCTGATGAAGCAATCTTTTTGGAAGTTGGAACACAGACACTAATAGGAAAGACAGCTTGAACAGGAATGTAGAAGATTCAGCATAATATATTGTGAGGCAACAAAACTTTACATCATCTCTGTTGCTAAAATTCCATCACAATACAAGTAATTGTGCAGGCTGAAAAACCTGCTTCAATGACAATAAGGAGAACCATGAATTTCAAAACCAGACCAAAAAGTTTTATTTTTTTTTCTAAATGCATTATATCACTTTGATGCTATTTTATGGGATAGAAGTATTTTGAACTCATCAAATTAAGCAAAAACCAAGAAAATAAGAAATTTCTGAAAGAGGGAAGCAATTAATATTGGTATAAAGAGAATAATTCCACTCTATTGGTCAAGTCAATGGTAACATGTAAATACTGATTGGTGTATTTGACATGATGGTATTTCTGGAACAACACATATGAGCTTTTAACCCTGAAGACTTCATCAGTAATGTAAAACTTAGTCATATGCAATGGATTTGTATGATGAAAGTCAGAAGAGCTGGAAAGGTCATTAGGATGGTCATTAGACTATAAGAAGTGCTGCTTGTAAGATGATTCATAATCTGTTTAGACACAATAATCAATGATAGCTAATTTGGAACACGTTAGTCTATTATAGGCCAGCTAACTTTGAAATATGATTCTGAAATTATGGAGATGCTAATGTCAGGTTGTGAACAGTCAATATATTACTTTACTTATAGGAGAATAATAATCTCTTCCATGTGGTTAGAACAGATGTAGGAAAAATAACCAGTACCTATCAAAACACTCTCTAAGAAAAAAAATATATCTTTAATTCTCCTTTTAAAAGTTTCTTTGGCTTGCTTTTCATGGTTTAATTTTTTTTTGTCTTTCGGTATCAAGAAAAATAAAATTCTGATTTCTGTGTAACAACAATATTGTCTGTACACAAAGATTTGTAAGATATAGTAATGAAGAGTTAATTTTAAAAGATATCAAGGAAGAATTATCCATTTGCAATAGATTTACTGTCCTTGTCAAAAAAAGAACAGAAGTTTAAAAAGGTTTAAACTTTGTGGACATGACAGGATAATTTTACTGAACACAAGCCAAAGATAAAGCCAGTGTGAGTGAAGGTGAAATGAAAAATCTAATGCATGATAATTACTTTGTGTCATTTTAACATTTGGCCAGTAAATGTGCATGTGTCCTATCATTCACAATAGATAAAGACTTCACTCATTAACATGTACTTTAACACTAACTAGGTAGGCTGCAACAATTGTCATCTTTAAAACCAAACAAAAATATCTGTATGGAAGATAATATTTCTGGTTTTTTGCAATAGTGGTAGAACACACCAAGATGTGAAGCAGTCCCACTATGGCAAACAGACTACTACAAAAAACTTCAATATAACTCCCCCTCTCCACTCCATCACATATACTTAGGGTTCAGGAGCTGATCATTAATTCTTATTAATGGTAAAAGATACCAAATTCACAGTAATATTTTCTGTTTGCTTTTTGCCTATTTTGTAGATTTTCACCTTTTTGATTGCTACTCTATTTGAACACGTAATGGCAAACTCTGTTTCTTTAAATGAAATGTGAGATTTTTACTTCGTGTTAGAGGCATTAGGTAAAAATAAAAGGTCATAAAAGTAATGAGACTTGGGGCCACTGTTGAACCTGTTGTTGAACCGCTGTTGTTTAGAGACTAAAATTTTTCCGTGTCATTTCAGACATGATCCTTTACATGTGTGTCCTCATGGGTGCAAGTCTTCTTTCCACTCATATAGTATATTACTTCATACAATGCTTTGGTGGAGCAAGAGCTAACTGACCCTCTGTCCTTTCTCTGAGGAGTTGCTCCAAGGTGAAATACTTCTTTTCTGAGCATAGTTTCTCTTCCATTGATATATTCTGGGCAAATTAAAGATAATTCTTAGCTCATAGTTCCCCACTTGAAAGGAAAATGCCCTAACATTGAGCCCCGAGATAAGTGGAATTACCAGTTCTGGGCATGGAGAACAAACGGGCAGAATTGTAGATCTGTGTATAGTTACAGGGCTACAATTTGGTTGGGGTCACAGAAGCACAATGAGACAGGTCATTCTGGAGTGCACTGAACACAAAATGGAAATACACAAGAGCTGAAAGATGAGTAATGTCATCCAAGAGGAATACAAAGACACTGTGAGGGCTTGCAGTGTTAGGAAGGCCCAAACCCACCTGAAGTACAATTTGGTCAGGGATGTGGAGGGCAACAACAAAGGTCAGAGAGGGTAACAAAAGACATTGAAAATGCCAAAGTACTCAATGCCTCTTTTACTTTTGTCTTTACTGGTCATATTTTCCTTTAAAAACCTGAGGCTGCTGTAGACCAGTGGGCAGTCTACAGCAAGAATATCTTAACCTTAGTGGACGAGGATCAAGCTCGTCAAGCTCATACACAAGCCTCTATGGTCTGTCAGGATGAATCCATTAGCGGGAAGGGAGATAGCCAATGTCAATGCAAGGTCACTCTTGATCTTTTTTGAGAGGTCATGGTGATCAAGGAAAGTTCCTGAGGACTGCAAGAAAGCAAATGCCACTATTATCTTCAAGAACCCCAAGAATCCTGGGCTGCACATGGATTGCCAGCTTATCAAAGGTGGTCTTTCCTCTCTACTCAGTACTGGTGATGCTGCATATCGAGAGTTGTATACCAGTCTGAGCTCCCAGTATAAGAAATTTATGAACTTACTGGACTGAGTCTCAGCACATGGCCCCAAAGATGACTAAGGGCGTGACGGATCTGTCATACAAGGGGAGTCTGAAACAATAGGGACTGTTCAGCCTGAAGAACAGGGGGATCTTATCAATATGTAAAAATACTGTGTGGGAACAAGAAGATGGGCCCAGGTCCTTCTCAGTGGTGCCCACTGGGAGGCCAAGAGTCAATGAGTATGAACTGAAATGCAGAAAATTCTATTTAAACATAAGAAAAAGCTTCTTAACTGTGAGGGTCATGAAGCACTGTAACAGGTTGCCCAGTATGCTTGGAGATACTCAAAACTTGACCAGAATGAGTCCTGGGACTAGAGTCCTGCTCTAGTTGATCCTGTTTTCAGCAGAGGTCCCTTCCAACCAGAACTATTCTGTGACTGTGATATGAAATCGTTTTATTGGGCAGGGTAATATTTTAGTCACATGAACATTTCCATCAATTGTTATCTGTGTCTAAGTATCTATTTACTTCTTGGTAAAGAAAAAAAACATTTACTTCTTCCCCTTTAGCCTTTTAGAAGCCTACCTGAAAAATATTTCATCCAATGATCAAATCAAACATATGTGTCTTCCAAAAATTGTACTTTTAGAGGGAGTTCATTGAGATGTTTTTCTGGATACCTAGATGTATTAAATGATTTTTCAACTTTTTTTTTTTTTTTTTTTCCCAGTTGGGCTTCATGCTCCTGGAAGAGTGGTGAACATGTGTAACAGATTATTTTAACAGGATCTGCTTGACACAGATCTAAGAAGACATTTTTTATGTATTGCTCAGCACTATTCCTGAAAGACGCAAAGTCCCTGGGGTAAATGAAAGGTACTTCAGAGAAGCAGAAATACACTTTACATAGCTAAGTGTTTGGAAATGGTATCTTCCTATAAAAGCACAGAGACACATGCATTTCTGATAAGCCAAGATATATCTTATGTCTCTGTAGATGAAATTGAGTTAAATAGGTACTATTGAATTTAACATGAAATCATAAGGGACTAGAGCAGTTCTACATTTCAGTGAAGAAAAGTAGCTACTGTTCAAAAGGTAGAGAGAAAACACAGCGGAAAGCATATAATGGAAGGTGTATAGAGAAAATTAAAGTGCTTGCTTTTCTTTGGGTTATTCTATTTGGTTCTCTTTGGTTGGTTATTTGTTGGTTGATTTGTTTTGGGTTTTTTTAGCTTAACCTATTTTTTTAAAAAAATTAAAATAATGATTTTTCTTTAAAACCATCAAAACACATACTTATGACTTATTCTATCTTTCAGATAGAATAACACTACACAAAACCCCACCAATACTCTATGAGATCAGGTAGTTAATTTATTTTACTTGTAGGCAACTTAAAGACAACTCTTTTAGTTATAGACAATATATTTTACTTGTAGAAAATATATTTTACTTAAAGAAACATTCAGGTTTTTGCTAGTTCTAGTTAGATAAACCATATGAAATCTCAGATTCTTCTGTATTATGAAGAAGTACTGTCAGTATTGCAGCAATTATAACTAGTTATAACTAGTTTGTTTGCTATTTTTTAATGTGACAATGCATTTCCACAAATAATCATTTGCTTTGAAGAATTAATTAGCATTAGAAATGTAATCAAATATTTCATTAACATATATATTCCAGTGACACTGATAAACATACATTGCCTACCTTTGTGTTATGTATGAAGTATTTGTCTAGTCTTAGAAAAAAATAAGATATTTTTTTGGCTACTAAGATGCATTACCTTACATTTTTAAGTCATAATGAGAGACTCTGAAATATATATCAGGCTGCACATAGATGTTTTTAAATCATTCATACCAAGCACTAAGCAACAATAAAATCTTTGGACACTAAAGATTACAGTTTTGTTCATAAGTAAAACATGATAAAATAGAAACCCACAGCAAACTGGTGATTGACATTCTTCAAGATGTTCTTTACTTCTTTGGCTTAGTATAAGGAGGACTAGAAGAAAAGTGTAAGGTCAGCCAAAAGTCGAATAGCCTGTGTTATTACCAGAATCTGGATTAAGTAAAAGTTTTACACCAACTTTGGTCATCTCATATACTTTAAAGTAAATGCTAAAAAACTGTAAATATATATCTAGCTTTTTACCATGAAATTAATCATTCAATGGAGTGAAAGCAGTAGGTGTTCATTACCTAGATTTTAGCAAGACATTTATCATTGCCTCCAACTCCTATTAGAACATCCTTACATCCTGTGCTCACTTTTTTCAAGCCACCTTGTTCTCAGGCAGACACCCCACACTGGTTCTGTCACTCCCCACTTTCCATGCTGTTAATCAGATTCAAGCCAGTAGGATGGGGAAAGACAATTCTACTATTTGTCAGACCACAGCAGGAGGATTAAGTACACTTCAGTACTCATTACACTAAAAAGGACATTAGCTAGCTACAACAAATTCCGAGGAAGCCCAGGTGAGCAAGCAGACAGAGTACTGAATTTATGAGGAAAGGCTGACACAAGTGGGCTTGTGTCACTCTGGACCAAAAAGGCCATTCTGCTCTCTTTAGCTGTGTTTCAGCATCTTTGAGAGAGGACACAGCGAGACTCTTCTTCTTATAGCTTCACACTGAAATCATAAGAAGTAAGTAAAGTAGCTCAGGTGACATCTGCAACCAATGGAACACAGAGGACCAGCTGGTCCTACTGGTTCATGAGGTAGGTACATGACAAAAGACAGGGAAAAGCCCAAGGGCCACACAGGTTTTTTAGCTGTTGCTGGAAAGATCTGCTCTGAGGCTTACCAGGTGCCTGAATGTGGTAGCAGAGAGGCAGGGTAGCAAAGAAGCCCAAACTCCCTGCCTTGAAAGGATTATCATCTCATAGATGCTTTGATAGCACAGCCATATCCATGTTGTTAAGACAAAAAAAAAAAAAATGCATCTCTTCCTAACAAACTATTGCTTAGATATAAACTCTGCAAATATTATTTTCAAGGATATAGTAAAACATATCTACTGTATACATGTAATTTTTAAGATTGCAGTGAATACTAATCAGTAAAGCAATAGCTTCTTTGGCTGCCCTCTAAAGGGTAAATCTAAGCATTTTTCTGAGTATGATCAAGGCAGCTTTTCCCTAGCTTTCATAAATTCACACTAAATCTTGATCTCATTTATATTAAGATGACAGCATAGTACAGATGTAATACCATAAGCAGAAGTTCCTCTTTAAATGAAAGCTGTGTCCTCATACCACATCAAGTGCACTTAAACACAATCAAGCCAAGTTGTAAACAGCTTAAATCAGCTTCCTTAGATACTCATACCAGTCCACTCCGCACATATTTTAGCATTACTTAGGGCAAGCAGCTGAATATTTGCCCTGCTTCTTATTTGTATCAAACAGTATTGCAGCCAGGAAAAAAAAGCAGCACCCAGTTACCTCATGAAGAGGTAGCTGTAGCACGGTCTTGATAACGAATTGTCTGGTGATTCTCCTTTAACAGGATGTCTCATGTAGCACTGATTTCTACAAGCATTTGTGTTATGCTTTTGTATATTATTCTTAAGCTGTTATACCAGCCAGTCAAATAAGTCTTCGTTTGATTCAAAGCAACTTCTATTGAAAAATACACCAGCTTTGTCCACTCAAAGACTTATACTATTAGCCACAAGCAGAAGTGAGGGTTATTTCCTCATGCCGTTATCTTTCTGCAAAATCTGTTCCTTCAGCTAGTCATTGTACACAAAGGCCACGAGATGGTAGTCTAGACTTGAAAATAATATGCTGATGCTTATTTTTCTAAAAAAGGTTGTCTCATGTCTTCTCTTTTGTGACATGAGGGATTTTCAGTTCTTACTCTATTTTTCTGAAATAACCTCTCATATGCAAGTAGAATTAAAGCATGGAAGATTAAAATCTCAGCCCAGTTTTATCATGAAAACATGATATATTCCTAGGGAAATGAGGAAAGTTCACATATCAGTAGTAACTTTAAGAAATTCAGAAAAATAGTGTAGCTTACAAATAATGCTTCTATTTTAGCACTTGAATTTTACTGAGATAAAGCTGTTTCCTTACAGGAAATTCATTCTTCTAAATTGGAATTTTCCAGCTCCATAACTCCATAACAGTTGTTAAGTAGCCAATTTTTTTGTTACGTGCTTTGACCACTAGCTGATTCAGTTTTATATTTGGATAGGTAGACTTCAAAATACATTCTTTGAATCAAATATTTTGAATCAAACTGTAGGTTCAGCAATTCTTACATCTATATGCTAAACTCGCTCCTTAAAGATAGATGTGCAGCAGGTGTTCTGAGGGGGAGAAACAGACATGCAAAGCGCCATGAGATTTGGACTTCTGTTGTGGCTCCTAATTCCTCAAAGCTGAGCTAGCCCTCTAAGCTTTTTGTTCTTTCCAAGCCAGAATCACTAAGAAAAATGTCTTTTCTTTGCCAAAAGTGGTAGAACGCTCTGTGATGAATAGTTATGCCAAGCATATGGCAAAGAGTTTTCTCACAAAAATCTTCTGATACCCTAGATCATTGAGATGCAGATGGCTGAACCATCAGGTACACAGCTTGACTTGACAAATCTTTTTTTGTAACTAATGTGGACTTGAACAACCATTCCACACATACTTTGTTCTCATCTCTTTATATCATATATCATAACTAGGATCATATTGATCCTAGTTATACTGGGTATTGATGGCCTTGTTCAAAAAGAAAATCTTTCAATTTCCTTAAATTAAAATTTTTTGTATATTCAGGTTTTGACAATAATCATCATGATGAGAAATTATTTTTCAAACATACCAAATTTGTGTACTTGGAATAAAAGGCTTTAAACAGTTTCAAGTACTGCTGCAAAAAAAAACAACCCAAAAACATGATTAAGTTTCAGAGAAGAAATAATATTACTTTTGGATTGATGGATTCCTAATATGACATCAAAGCGTCAGTGATTCTGTCACAATGAGATTATATGGTTAGAAGGGATTTACAGTATTATAGTCTTCAAGAGCTAATATTCTACCATTACTGGCAAATAAAAACTGTTTTTCTCAGTTAGCTAGGAGTGAAATGCTTGGAAAACTAGCTCAGATTTGAGGAATTTAATTAGCAAGCTCTAGAAGAGAGCAATAGAATTTATTCTTATATGTCCTTCATAAATTTAACACAAATGTGGGTTTACTGGTTGGGGTTTTTTTGGTTTGGGTTGGGTTGGGTTGGGTTTTTTGTTTGGTTTTGGTTTTTTTCTGTTTTATTTGTTTTTTGGTGGGTTTTTTTTTGTGGTGGGATGGTTGGGTTTTTTACCTAGTAAAATAATCTCTTTTTTAGGAAATAATATTACCAGGAGCATATTACTACGAATTGACTAGGCATCCCTCTGGAAGTATACTAGTATCAATAATTTGGGAGATGAAACCAAGTAATTATGGAATAAAAACAGTACAGAAAAATAAAGCCATGGACGATTCCTTCAGTAAAAGGCATTTTACCTGTGAGACATTTTAATTTTCCCCCTGGGAAATTAGATTTAATGTGCTTTTCCTAAGATAAAGATAGCAAACATCATGAATAACAAAAAGGAACATGGCTTAGCAGAGCTGCTATCATCCTTTAATCAAGGAAAACAAATGAGATAGCTTTTGTGTACCAGAGGTGTCTAAAGCAGCAAATAATATGGCACAACAGTAGTTAATTTAAAGTATTTAGTCCTATGACTTCAACATGTTAACTGTATGTGGTATGAAGGTTTTCACTTTCAACCAGGATTTAGTCTGCTGAACCACAAACAAAATTGTTCAAAGCTGCCTGAAGGACAAGTTTTTTGCGTTGGACACTTATGTCTTGACCAGAATTTTAAATGCATTTGGTGCTCACCCAGAGCTTATAGTTTAGTTTCCTTGGAAAGTAATACAGTTTATATACCTCAAGGCTGCAGGTATTCATAGGTACCTCCACTAAGAAAAAAATAAATAAGTTTCTCAGAAAAACTTCATTTTAACTGGTGTTTTCATGTAACCTATAACTTTAAGTAGAGTAAGTAGAAAAAGAAATCTGTAAAGAATTAACAGGTTTTAAATTACAAAATTTATTTATGAAGACGATTTTTATATTAAACTATCTCATCAGGGGTTTGGTGTTCGACACCAGATCATAAATATGATGTACAGATAGCTTCCTCTCCATACACACACTCCACTTACTCAGGTTAGAAACCTCCAGTAACTTCTAGGAGACCAGCTTAATTAAGAAAAACTAGTTTTAAGAGGATAGTTCCTTGAACCATGTACATTACAGGTTGTCATCCCCAGTTTAGAAATAAGCCTAATAATTACCCTAGTTGAATAATCAATTTTTGCCTCATGTTGTCCCTTCAAGTTACCCACTTTTAGCAGAAAAATAAATTTGGAGAGGAGAAGACATTTTGTTCCTTTTATGTTTCTATTTGAAAACAGTTTTCTTTAATAAGCCTTAACACTATTTTACTAACAAAAGCTAAAAGTCATTCTGGAATTCAGTCATACACATCTTCAATCAGTTCAGCACTGATTCCATGCTACAAATATGAGTCTAATGATTGTTAATCATTAATTTAAAATACAGACCTGACCTTGCAGTTCTGTTTCCTGAAGTAGTCACATTCTTGTCACTGACATCCTTCCCTCCTCTGATGCAACATCTTTTCTTTTGCATGTTAGATGGCTCTTGCCTTAATGGACTATAGACTTTTCATTGCTGTCTTGCTGCATCTGACTGACAGAAAAGTGGACATAATCTTTCTCCATAAGATCTAGTTTATATAATATATAGCTATACTATATTGAAAAGCAGAACAGGCACACCAATACATTATAAAAAGAGCTATTTTGTCTTTTTCACGGCTTTTAGAAGACAGCTAAACTAGCCTGTAAGAATGAGGATACATTTCTGCTTTATGTTATTATTCCGGCTATATTGGTAGACTAAAGCTATTTGTCATTAACTTAGGAAAGAAAGAATAAGCAACAAACTGTACTTCAAAGCTTCTTTTCTGTCAACTCTAGGTAGAGCAGAGTGACCACCCCAATATTGTCCGGCTCAGAGACCCAAGAATTAAATTTGGTCTTAGCTGAGACTCCCACTCTGCAAGTAGACTCTGACAGCTTATAGCACCAGAATGAAAGTTCATGCAAAAGTGTACACAACAGAGATCACTTGTCACATAAAGGCTTTATTGTTACAGTCAACTGTGGTCTGAACAACAGCACCTAAAGCATCTGTTCTCTGACATGCAATTTACATTTTAAAGTAAATGTCTTATTTTTGACTACTGGTGTTATGGTTATTTCTTTTTTTTTTTTTTTGCCTCAGTAGTTCAAGTAACAGCAGCAATAACTGCTGTTAAATTTTTACATTCAGAAAAGTGAAATGTAAGATTGTATCTGACTGCTTACATTTACATGCAACAGTCACTTAAACTATCTTTGCAAGAAACCTCTTTGAGTCAGAGAGAGAAGAAAACTTTGAATCTCTGATAGCTGAAGTATACACATTATATGGATACATGAGTTTCAGCAAAAAGAACGGCTCAACATCTCACAAAGGATGAGAAATATGCAATATGGAAAAAAGAAATAATTCCCTTAATGGATGCATTTTTACACAACTTTAACATGTTCTACTATTAAATTGCAATGTATCAAACATTAAACTGAGTTTAGCCAGTACCTGACCTTAAAAGCAGTAATCTACTTTGTAAACTTGTCTCTAATTTCTTTTATATTTTTCTATCCTATTTCACTGAACTTTTCATTTCAATGTACAATTTATGTGACTATGAGAGTAAAACATTCATCAGGAATCGGTGGCTAAGATTAGTGTCTCTATTTAATTAGATGCCAGGACTAATCCAAATATTGAGACCATCACAGATAAAAAGTCTTCTTATTCACATATCAAGTGCAATCAAGACCGCTACAGATCCACAAGTGTAAAGAAAAAAACAGTGTGCCTTTAGACATCTTGTATACCTGTTAGACTTACTTTCTTACTTGGTAAGAAAACAAGCAGGATTCTTACCCATCTTTTCTCCAGGCTAAACAAATGTGGTTTCCTCAGTCACTATACAGGAGGAAAGCAGGAATCCCCACTTTCTCTGAATTCTGAATCTGACTGTAGGCAGAAAACTGCCTTTGAGGTGCTACAGTATCCAGTACATGGCTCTGGACTAACTTGTCTGAATGCAATTTAAAGTTTGCACACAGGTCATCCTTATCATCTGTATATAGTTGGCTAATTCAAGATGGCTGGATCTTCCTTCAGCATCAAACAAACTTTCATGCTGGAGCTCACTGTCATGATGTCACTAAATTTTGGGTTTTATTAATTATTGTTATTTTCTTAATATGGCAAAATTGCAGTTCTGAAGTGTCCTTACTAGCAAGTCTTCAAGCAACTGAAAGGAAAAATAGCTGCCAAGATGCTAATTAAGAAGAGATCCTAAAGCGTTTAAAAATGTCACTTCTGAGGTGGTGCTTAATACTGTTCAAAGAGCTGACCTTGAAAGGGATGCATGCCAGAAATTTCACAAGGAAGACATCAAAACCAGATTTTTGTAATCTAAGAACTATTAGGTTATTCACTGTATCTCAAGCTTGATGAAGTGATCCCAAATTTTATCACAAACTCTGCCCTGATGTCAGTGCGGTAAGTTAAAAAATAAGCATACGTATAAGTAGTTGTTCCAAAGACAAAGACTAAGAAAAAGCTCACTAATGTAAAGAACTTATTCCTAATATCCAATGTTATCTGCTTTTCTGCAGTTTAAACCCATTGCCTCTCGTCCTGTCATTGCAGGCCTTTGTAAACAGATTCTCCCCAGTCCTTTCTATCAGTTTGCTATCAAACATAGGCATTGCAATCCCACAATTCTGCAAGACTTTCTGGAGAAAGAACCAATGGATTAAATTAGTAGAAAAAAAAAATATCGACACAACTACACAAGCAAATAATTTAGCTATAGCTCAATCAGGAGTGCCAAGACTCAGAGAACAATAGAAAAAATGTCCATGTCATCTGTGGAAATAGAAATGGAAGAAAAATTAAAGTAGTTGCACTATCTGAAAAGACAGAAATATTGTTAACTAGAAAGACTAGACAACTTCAATTGCTTCATAGCAACAAAACAACAAAATGAAACTTTACAGGGAAAATATATAGAAAAGTTAAAAAAAAGTGTGATGAAAGTAAAGTAATACAGCAAATAGACTCAACTGTTCATTACGTGACTAAAAAGACCTCCATCTCCTGTCCTTGCTGCTGTCCAAAGTGATATTTGAAGAAAATTATTTGCCTAAAATCATTAAACGCTTGCTTTGTAACAATTGTGCATATTCAGATGATATTGTAAACATATTTCTATTTCATTATTTTCTGTCACATTAATTTAAATTCCTAAACTGTTCTTCTCTAGACCATGAATTTAGGTAGAGATTGAGGTAGAAAGTAGTCTTGCGTACATCGTCTCTGAAGTATAGAATTCCTAGACAAGAGACTGTTTTGCAGAAAAATTATACATTTTAATTTTTTTAAATTCTGAGATAGCTCTTTCATTCCTATGACACTTTAAATTAATTTGTGCCTTTTTTAAAGCACTAATATGACCTAGAGTCAGAAAAACCTTTCTAGAATTTGCCTCTCCTGAATGAATGTGTCGTGGCAGTTAAACCTTGCAGTTTATTCCCACAGCCACTGGATGTCACTGCTAGCAATGACTATTTTATATGTATAAACCTTTGAATGGTCTTTATTTGCTGATCAGCTTTTAGCTTATTTTGTACCATCTCTTCCAAACGCAGTGCCATTACCATCTTTATTTCCTTTGCCTTATATAATTCTCATTATGCACTTAATCCTGTTTAATAAATCAATGCTTGTCATATGTCCATTATCTCTCAATCCCAGTCTTCTGTCGAAGAACTGCTATACTCAGGGACCATGGTTCATGTATGAAGAAATTATACAAAAAAAACATAGTGGGACATACATATGTTTCCATTATTTAAAACACACTACCCTCTCTGCTTTTTTCATGAGATGCTTAAGAAATTCAGTGGGTAGCTAAAATTGTGGTAGCTAAGTATGTCTCAGGCATCAAGATATTTTTCTATATGGAATTAAATAATGTTAACACATATTTTCATAGACTGATTTTCAAAATTATATTGTTTTATTATAGCAGAAATGACTTCTCTATAGCAAGTCTAAATACAGATTTTTCTAGCTAACTTCTGACATGCAGCTAACAAAACTACCCACAATTGCTTGTGAAATATCCAACATGTGTAAATTCCCTCAAAAGTACAGTGCAGATATTAGCAAATCATATGAATTTACAGCCTCGTTGGCAAACACTACTGTGGCCCATAAAAGATTTTGTTCCCTGAAGGGGATTAATCTTCAACTGTAGTATCATTTATATCACTACAGTGAGTTCTTGACAGTGAGGGTGGTGAGACACCGCAACAGGCTGCCCAGGGAAGTCGTGGATGCCCCGTCCCTGGAGGTGTTCAAGACTGGGCTGGATGGGGCTTTGAGCAACCTGCTGTAGTGGGAGGTGTCCCTGCCCGTGGCAAGGGAGTTGGAACTAGATGATCTTTAAGGTCCCTTCCAATTCAAATGATTCTATGATTCTATAATGAATGTGGATAAAAGAAAGAGTCAGATACCTTCATAAACAAGAATCTAAGATCCATCAAATGGAAAAAAATAATTTCCATTCCTACATTTCAAGAGGAAAATGCAGGAATCATAGAGCCAAGATAAACTGGTGGTTTGGAGGACTACAGGTTAGGCAGGTAATGTAGATATTTTGTCTAGTTGTGAGTTGTAGTATTCTAAGGAAACTAAGATTAAAAACCATGAGTGTAGGATGGAGCAGTTAGATGAGAACAGTGTCTCTAGTGTGAGACTAGAATGTAAATAAAAATTAATAGGCTTCTTTTTTTTTGGGTCATTATTTACATTTCTATGTAGAAAATTTTAGAGATACCAGAATCTAGTAGGTACTAAATAAATTAACAAAAGCTAGTGAGAAAACGGCATGGTACTTATTCTCAAGCATGTCACAACTTCTAGATCAAACTATTTCAGATAATGAAGGGCAAAACTCTTACATATGCATGTCTCAGTATTCACATAAACTAAGAACATAAATATGTAAAGATGCAAGTGTAAAAGTTCCTGTATTGATTTTTTGAAGATTAACTGCATTTCTTATTACTCTTAATGAGTGTTTGTCTAATAGGATGCTCAAGAACTAGGTGAAAGTGAATCAAAGCCCAGCTAAACACATTTTTCCAGTTCAGAAAAATATCAGTAGAGAACTTTTGCTTCTTAAATGAAGTTTTGAGAGAAAAAATGAAGGTTTTACACAGCAGAACCAGAATCTCACCACAGAGATTCAAAGGATGTTGAGTAAACTACAGAAAAGTAGCAAATGTATTGGCTGTACCACATCTGTATATAGAATCAGATTGTTAACCCAGCCCCTTTCACAAGTATTATATTTAGTACCACCATTTAACATTTCAGAAAAACTAGCTATTTTGCTATAGTCTTATGATTTTATCTATTTTACATCAATTGGAGAATTTAGTACAAATTTTATTTAGCGCTTTTTTTTGACAGCATGATAGCTGGTGCAAAAATTTTACAGAGGAATAATCAATAAACCTACTGATAAACCCAGATGTTTTCTTTCTCTATCCACCTTCTTTGGCAAATCTAAAGCAAACATCAAACCTTTTTTTTTTTATGAAAAAAAACCTCTTTTTTTTAAAAAAAATAGTCGGTTGTTTGGATGTGAATACTTGGTTTCTTTTTTCCCATACAGACCAAGTCTATCCCAAATCATAAGGAGGCTAGTAGGTTGCACCTGGAGTCTGTGGGGACCCGCAGATCCCCGCAACTGGGGATCAAATCATTACAGACATGCAGGAAATAAGAGCCATTAATATAAACCATACTTCTTTGAGTTTTTATACACACTTCACTCTTTACAGAATTTCTTTCCTTCATCTCAGCCTCAGTTAGCTTTTTGTTAAAGATATGTGACTGAACACCTATTATGCGACAGCACAGATCTTTTCTGGGAACAGAATACAGGACCAAAAAACCCCATCCCAAACAAGGTGGAGTTAAAAAAAATAATTTTTTATTTTTATTTAGGCTCATTAGAATGAATATATATCCTTCTCTCTTTCTAGGCCTAGGTGTCTATTCTCTAAGATAGCTCACAGTGACATCAGTAACCCATCACAGTGGGTCAGTAAACTTTGGTCACAGCAACAGGCAATACTGTGCCACTTTGAAAAAATGTTCAGATAGCTTCATTACGTCCTATATCCATTTGAACCTTTAACTGATGGACTCATAAAATATTTGCCAACTGAACATGTTTTTTATGATTTAGGTTTTCTTTTCTTCACACAGGGTAGAACAGTTAATTGGTACATTTTGCTATGGCTAGCTCTCAAAAGTACATGACTGATGGACTTCCTATAAATGAGTGTTACTAGAAGTTAACCACATTTGAGAAACCACCACAGAGGCTTTTAGTGGCAAGACTGATTTTTAATTTGGATTTAGATGGATTTCTGTATGCTGCACAGACTTTTTAGTGATTATACCACTTGTTTTCATCTATTTCTAAGTGGCTCCATTTTCTAGCTGTAGAACTAAGCCACAGATAGAGTAGTTCTACTATTCATAGAAATTTTAATTTATTTACAGAATATTGTCTCATTTAAATTTAGTCTCTTTCTACTAATTTAAACCACCTTCCCTTAATTCTCTTTTTTCTCTTGATGACTGATTTTGCTATGAGAGTGCATGCTCAGAAGAGGGTACACTTATATTATTATTTTTCATCATTCTTTGGTTTTACTTTTTCATCAGGATTTCTGTTAGGACCTCACAACAGCAGTATTCCCTAAAAGAGGAAAAAAAAAAAATGACCAGAAGTGTTGACAAGCTCAGCCTGGCACAGAAATCGTTTCTGTTGGACTTCAAAAATTCTTTCCTCATAGCATTTTCTAGTCTTCTTATGGTTGAATAACTCACATTTTAATGGATATGATCTCATATTACTTTCTGTTGAGAGAATGCGATATTCAGGCTATGAATTCCAAAGGAAGATTATAAAACCTCAGTACATCTATAGAGGTATATCTCAGGGAGTTTGCTTTGGCTCCGTTTTCAAGATAGGGACTGACTAATCTGTTGTTAAAATTGGTCTAATTTATCTTCATAGACTGGAAGATGGTTCAGTTTACTGCCAAATCCTCAGATCTTATCTAGAAACAGAACTTGCAGGGTTCCTCCAGTTGTGGTTTTCAATAGCTGGATAGCCCCTTGACATATAAAATTCAATAAGAGATTTTTGCTCATCCAATTCCTCAGGTTTTTTGGCTAGAATGAATACCAACTGTACTAGTTCAGTTGTCAAAAGCAGTAATACTCTAAGTATTAGCACATCACTACCTCTCTTGCCCAGGATCCTGGACATTGTCTAAGTATTCTGAGACTTATAAACAGCGTTGGGTTGAATTTCTCAGCTTTTAGGGTTCTTTAGTTTTACAGCTTGTGAAGATGGAAAGTTTTAAAACTAATCTCCTAACTCTCTGGAATAAAAAAATATCCCATTGGGGTATCTGTGAATATTATAAGCAGTAACAGAACTTAGTACTTCCTTCTTTTTTAGCCTCCTGGACCGGCATGATATTGTCCCACTTCAGGGACAGAACTATGACTCCTATAATTTCATTTGTTCTAGCATTTTGCTTCTTGGATATATCAGTATTTTTAAGTATTTCATTATTTTAAGTATTTAAATATAATCAGGCAAGACTAGGTGACCAATTAGTTCAGTTCAGTGATCAGTTCACTTTTGTACATACAGAATTATTTTGAGCAAGACATGCTTGTGCCAGAAAAACATTTTCTGTTTAGAATGTCCAAAAAAGCTAAAATACTTGGAAGACTAAGACCTGCAGCATATATCCTTGCTTGAAATCTTTAGTAACAACATTTTGTCCAATATATTTGAGGGATTTTTATCTCCTTAGCTAATGTAATGACTTAGAAAAAAATTCCAGCCTAGTTTACCTTTCTTTGTTATTTATAATGAAGGTTCCACAGTATACTTGTTCTTAAACATCGTTTAACCTAAAGAATGTAATAATTCTTAGCCATTATGAAATAATCTGTCTGTTCACTGTTTTTTCTGTTTTTGAAAAGACTTTAGAATTCTATTTATATAATTCTTCTCATACAATGCAGTTTTAATGTACAAAAAAAATCCATATGATTATGTTTGAGAGAGCAAGATGAGGCAGCAGAGGATGCATTCTGAGATCAGTAGGAAGGCAGAAAGGATGACTGGATGGTTTAGCCAACTTGCATTAAATTTTTCCATCTGAAAAATTAGGATCTGTGTATGACAAAATATAATATATATTGTGTATAATTGCTTAAAGAAGAAGGACAATAAGTATTTACAAGTTTATTCAGATGATGAGCCAAGATGGAATGAGGATCCAGACGGGAGTCTGGAGATTTGTGAACATACTAGATGGTACAGGAACACAATTTTATTAGTGCTAAGTAGGAAAGCTAGAGGGACAACCAAGCTCATAAGCTCATATTGATAGTTCTTCCTGGAGTTGAGCACTGTATTATAAAGTACTACGTCAAAGTACCACAGCAAACTAAAGTGACTTGAATATCTTCCAAAAAAGAGAAGATCAGATCACCCTTATGCAATCACCCTTATGCATCGATGTAGATCACCCTGACCCATTTCAGCAAAAAATGCAGAATTTCCTGAAGAAGGGCTCTGAGTTTCTCCACATTCACTGCTGCTTAGCACATGTTTCCTGTTTGCTAATGGCAAAATAAGAAATTTTGACACACACTGCTTTGAACACTGGATTGGGATGGTGACATCAAATTGATATATGTGAAACAAAGAGCGGATGCTGTGTCTCCAGCTCATTTCCTCAAAATAAGTGGAGTGCTTTCTTAAAAGAAAGTTGGTTTTGTGGTGTTTTTTTTTCATTTGAGAGAACAGTTCATATAACAAAGGTTGTCTGAGCAAAAATGAAAGTTTGCAGTTGAGGATTGGTCTTTGTATTGAAAGGAAAGCAAGGAAACTGTGAACAGATTTATATATATCTATTCTCAATTCATTGCTCAGAAATAGTAATTAAGCACTAATACAGCAGATGACATAAATAATCCTTTAAAAACCTAAGTAGAAAATCCATTAAAATCTGTCATTAAAATTCAGTGATTAAAATCATAGACAGCCACCATGGTGTGAAGAGAGATGCACTTACTGTCAAATGCTAAGGGAGAACTTATAGAGACCTCCTTTCAAAACTAAGCATTCTGTTGTGTGAAAGAGTGTTCATACTTGTACTTCCTATTGCTAGATTTAAATATGAAGAAAGAAAAACCTGGCTGTCAACAATGGTAACTGCTTATAATACTTCAAAACAAGTTGTGTTAATAAGAAATAAATGTATACAAAATGGTAACAGGTGTGCAAAGGACTAAAATTATGGAGCTGACCTGAATTTAAAAAACATGGGATGACTGCCACTCACTTTGACAAACACATTTGCAAACATTTTTTCAAAGTATATGACCCAGCTAAAAAAGTATTTTTTAATTTTAAAATGTACATCAACAAATGTGTTACAGATTTACTGCTACATTGACAGCTAACACATTGCTTCAATAAATTTTAAAATTATTCCTGCAAGAAGCATAATTAAATATCCTATCCTTCATATTTATTTGTTTCCAAGAATCTAATAAAATTCTAAAGCTTCCAGAATTTACTGCTTGAAATATACATCGCATGTGAAGCTCTCAAAGGATCTCCTATGTATACAAAATCTGAGTTTCAGGAACAATGTAAGCCACTGTATCTCAGAGGTATATCCTAATACGATCCTATCATCTCATTCAAAATTCTGAACCCGTGTAAGTCCACTCAGGTGTCTCTTTTCTTCCATATGTCTCACAGGACAAGAATATGCAACATCATTTTACTATTAGCAGTGTCCTAAATGTTTAAAGTGTTAGTTTCAGTTTTAGCTTGTTGACCAATGAAAATCTGAAAAATTTATGAATTACTTCAGAGCTCAGCTAGACACAAACAAAGCTCTCCATGCATTCAGGACTTACAAAATCATGTCTACAGCATGGTAGCAGTATATTTATATACTGTACGTAAAGAAAATTCCATTGGAAATTTCTCACTGGTGGATTGGCTTTTTGCTTGGTTTTTATTTTTTTTATTTTTTTAATCATACACTAATATGCATAGTGTACATATTAGTGTATGATAAATACATACATATTGTACTGCAATACAGATGGTTCTGCCTCCAGCTACCATGAGAACAGAAACAGCGAAAAGAAGTATTAGCATAAATCCTAGTTTACTCTCACTGGCCTCTAAAAATTAGCTCATAGTCCAAGATTAAGGAATGTGCTTTAGTAGTTTGTTATCTATAGTACAGCTTTTACATGACAGATTTTAGGAAGATCCTTCGCACAGGAAATAATTTCTAACAGAAAATTTTCATTATTATTTTCTAATAATGCTATTTAATAACAATAATATGTAGTAGTATTGTATGTGGTTCTTCCTATAAACACATGAGAGGGAGGGATATGTATACATTCGTAACTTGTGTTTCAATCTCAGCCTGTTTGATAGCTCACAGGTCATTCCTGTCACGGTTCTACAGTGCTATTCAGACTCTTGATCTGTTCTCAATATTCACAATAGTCATGTACATATATTGATAATATGTATATAATTCTTGAGAAAATAGGGTGTATCCTTAGCACAATGAGCCCTTTCCTCTTCAGCCCACATTTAGACAACAGGGCTGTCAGACCATCTCACAAAAGACTAAAAGACTAATTCATGATTAGATTCTGGTGTTTTGCTAAATGTTGATATTTATACCTTTTCAGGGAACATTGCTTTCTCTTATCAAAATGACATCATCACAAGTTATGGTTTTGTTTGGTGGTGTTGAAAAGTATCCAAATACATCCAGACAGATATGTAATGCATCCCCTTAGAAAACACTATACATTATTAAATAGAAAAGATTATTATTACAGAGAGTATCATTGAACAGTGGATTAATTCCAGGAATGTCTGTGTCATTTAGACCATAAATATCATTAGCACTAAAGAATTAATACACCATGGCAAAATTGGAAGAATTAAAACATCTTTGTCTTCCTTCTGTTTTGTTTTAAGCTTGGAAGTTGTTTCGCCCCTGTACCTTACGAATTATCGGCATAACTGTGTTTTGACTGCTTCATTGTATTATGTAACCTTTTAACAGGGCTATTAAGGCCTCTTATATCAAAGGGAGCCTTTTGGGGATAGAAAACAAATGTGTTTGATTCCCAAAGATCACATGCTCAGATTTTTCTGAAACTTATTTCCTTTAAAATTGTCATTCCGTAATTATAGAATCATGCCATAAATGTTAATTTGAATTTTTGTTTAATTCTTTTATTTTCTGATGTTCCTCCCTGAATTTTACTTTAAAAATTTTTCCCACTTTCCAGACAATCTCAAGTACTGTATAAATGTTTTTTATATATGTTCTTTGTGGAAAACTTACATACTTCAAACAGGAGAAGATGTGCATAACAATGACACATATCAGAAAAGGAATACCCTCCACTTTTTGCTTGGAGTTATACCTTCATTTTTGAAATAGGTGCCTGTGCAAACTTACTTATGTAACTTGCTGTCTCCAACCATAAGTGTAAGACCAGCTCCTGTGCAACATCACCATCTGCTGCTGAACTCCCATCTGCTTCATCAAGGCTTTCTTCTTTTCTGCCCTGGCTGCTGCACTCAGATAGGAGGCTATTGCACAATGCCTGGCTTTGCACTGGTAGATGGGTCTACTTTTCTGCCAGATGCCTGAATTCATACTATTATACAATACTTTGGGTTGTAAGGGAGCTTTAAGAGTCATCTAAGCCAATCTCCCCTGCTATGAGCAGGGACATCTTCAACTAGATCAGGTTGTGCAGAGCATCATCCAACCTGACCTTGAACATTTCCAGGGATGGTACATCTACCGATTCTTTCAGCAACCTGTTCCATTGTTTCACCACCCTTGTAAAATTTTCTTCCTTATATCTAGTCTGAATCTATTCTGTGTCAGTTTAAGACCATTACCCCTTGTCCTATCACAACTTGAGGCTCCTATTTAATCTGGGAAATTTAGTTTTCTATAAGCTATAAGTATTTTATGTTTCAATTAAGATATTTTAGGAAAAAGGACTTTGTTGTTTTGTCTTCCATTTCAATAGGTCGCCATGCTTTACAATACAATATAGTGTAGGACCAGTCAAATCCAAAAATCTCTGGAAGTTCCCTCTTTACAACTAACTCCAAGGGACACAATTTGGAGTTTCCTGTAAGTTGTAGTTGTTATACCATGAAAAAGGAAGATACAATAAGACTGTTAAGAGGAACAAAAATAATACATGATTAACCAGATACATTATGTAGGAAAAAAGAATAACTCCAAACACCTATTTTTCAAGTTTGTCATTATCAAACTTCCACTTACTTTGTCACCTCAGTTCATTTCAGGTTCTGCTCATTTCATGCAGTATTGAAGCTAGTAGTGTTACATTTGTTCAAATATGACTAGGATACACTTTTCTCTTTTGCATGTCATAAGTAGGTAGATTTTACCAGATAAAAGATACCAGACACCTGAAAGATAGCCAGAGCCTCTATCTCATATAGCTGTTTGAATGGTATAATGGAGAAAACCAATAAACTATAATGTTAATGAAACAAATACATAAATTTTTTCTGTTGTTCTAATTTCTTTGTATAGAGATTGTGATACCATTAATGGTCTGATTCAGGGTCAAGATTCTCCTGTTTCAGATTCAAAGGCTTAGCTCATCAGGTGTTATCTGATCTCTGTTGATCGCTTATTGTCTAACCAATTTTTATCTCAAATTGCTTGGAGATGCTTTGAGTTCTTCAAACAATATTCTATTATTATTTCTAATGAGATATCGGATGTCTTTCAAAACCCAGTTGTGGGCTTTCAAAAGGGGATCCCAATGCAGCATACCACAGCAGGCTGCCGAAGGATTGCCTGTGAGTTATAAAATGTGGAATCAATTAACTTTCAAATTATGGGCACCAATTTGTGATTATCTGTAGTGTAATAAAAAACAGGCACAACTCCTCACCTTACTTCCTGATTCAGATTTTTAATTTTTGCCTTTGTTTGAGAAAATGATTAGTGTTGACAGCAAAAAAAGGCTCTTGGGATTAAATAATTTTCCTTGTATTGTAGAGCTAAGAGATATTCCTAGTAATAAAGAGGAGAACAGTAAAGCAGAGAAAGTCAAGGTATTATCAGATGCTAGAGATGACCAGTGAAGACATTGTAGATGCCTGGGTAAAATATAGCACATTGCTTAACATATCCCAGTTTCACAAACTGGAAAGAATAATTTTAGACATGTTTCTAATACAGGAGAACTGCAAGAATTAATTTCTGACTGTACTGTAACATCTAGTGGAATAATACAAACACTCATTTTAGATAACCTATTAGTTAACACTTACTTTGCCTTTGTAAGGCAAAGAATTTGACTCAAGGCTGTTATAAATTATATTTATGGAATAGGTCAAATAAAAATAAGAGATGAATTTTCGCACTTAAAGTGGTTACATACAAATACTGCTGAGGTATACTGCAGAAATTGGTATATAAATTTGTTAAATTAGAAATAAAAATGTACAATCTATTCCTCTTCCTGTACAAATAATGAAATAATGAAAATTCCTGTTGTGGGGTGAAGACGATTTTTTTCTGTGTCTGTTTTCTTCATGCCATTAGCTTTACTTTGAATTGTTCCACCTGCTGTACTTAGGTAGCATGCAGAGGAGTTTTGGTAGCTACCACATGCCAAACTGACCTTAAGCCACTAACATCAATACGGTAAGACAAAGTAAGACAGAATAGCTGTTAGTTCAAAGCGCCAGCAAAATCAAAGCCAACTTGTGTCAGAATGTTCATAAGCAATGCAGCTTAAAAAGACACACCGCAATTAATTAGGGGGAGTTGAAGAAGAGCTTAAAATGTATGAGACTGTTACAGACTTTGTACAAAAAATTATTTCCTTCTCACATTTGACCCCTGTTGTATCCCGCACTCTACTTCCCACAGAAAAACACCATAGGGTTGTCTTGAGATGTGAAGAGTGCTCTGTGAAGAGAATCTCTTCACAGCATTTATATCCCTTATGTAGCACAGTGAAGAGCTAAAAAGGGATACCTTATGCATCAATGACACAATATTTGTCTTCCAAGTAGAGAGGAGCTGAGACTGGTGATGTGTTCGATGTGAGCTAATTTTAATTGCTGCTACCTGGAGGGAGACAACTTCAGCATCACAGAAGGTGAACTGGAAAGGATTTCTATCTTCTCTTTTTTATAAACCACTTTTTCTCAGTTCAATGTTGAAAAGAAGATTCCTTGAGATGAATAAAAGTAGGATTTACCATACATCAAATAGATTAATAGTGCCATAGTAGAATTCTAGTGCAACTGCTAAGATCTTGCAAGTTCAGTTGTCACAGGTCTATATCATCATTCTGCATTTCTTGAGTCTTTTGGACTCTGTAAGACTGTGCTAGAAGACGATGTGAAAAATCTTTTCCAGGATTCAAACCTATACATTTAAGCAGAGGCAAAGTATCTACATGAACTGAAGCTACATTTTACTACTACTTATTCTCACTTTAAATGTCAATATTTTCTACTGATTTCATAAGAGTAAAGGAAAAAGATTGGGAGTCATGTGAGGTCAAAATCTTCCTATGCATACCCACCAGGTAAGTATTAGCAACAAACAGATAATATCACAGATGTTGGTGAACTAAGAACCTAGCTGGGAATTAAATTTCTGTTTAAAATTCTATTTACAATTTAACTAATAATTAGGATATTATTTATAAATCAGAATAAATGTCATCAACATAAGTTTCCATGATTAACTGGTGAACTCATCATGAAAGCATTGTCCTAAGATACCAGTTGATGGACAAAGTTAAAAATCCTAGGAAGTTTTCCAAATATTATTAGTAAGAAACTCAATGCTTTGTTCTACACTTCTCTCTGAAAACAATGCTGCTAACAACACTGTATATCTGTTTTACACTTAATGAAATATCAAGATTGTTTCAGAAAACCAGTTCTTGTAGAGGTCTTTAGTTAACTTCTGTTAATTAGAGAATCATGCTTGACATCTCAGTAACTCCATCATAGAATCATAGAATAATTTAGGGTGGAAGAAACCTATGAATGTTGTCTAGTAGAGCTTCCTGATCTAATTGAGGAAAAACTTGAAGTAAGATCTAGCTTTAAAGTAGGTTGCTCAGAGCCATATCCAGTTGAGCTGTGATCATCTCCAACTATGGAGATTCCTTTTCTTCTATCAGCCACAGTGTTTGATCATTCATTTACAATTTTTTTTGTGATACCTAATAGGAATTTCTCTTGAAACAACTGGTGTTTATGATCCCTTGTCTTTTTAGTGTGCCCCTCAAAGAATAATCATGATATTATTTCAACAAACAGAATAATAACTTTGCATTGATAGTATTATTTTGATCTGATTATTTGTTTCACATGCTTAAATGCACCAAAATTCAAAGTTTAACATACAGAAGCAACAGCCTCTCATAATTATTTCAGTGATATTTTGGTTGCTTCATAATGTACTGACTATATTGTCTGAAAAACTAGAGTAGGTCAAGGCTCTCAGCAAAGAGAATTTTTACCTTTTTGAATGTTGGAAACTCTTCATGTGTCATAGCTACAACATCACCATTATCCTCCATTTAAAACATGCTCATTAATTAAGCCAGCTCAGGTGATCACAATTTCCTAGTTGTCCTACAGAGACTCATTTTGAACTGGGAAACTGGAATCAAATTAAGGTTCTCTTACCCCTACAGAAATACAGATGACAAAATCTCCAAATGGCAATGTTCTTTGTTTATATAGAGATAAAAATTGTCATCTATATGCTTTGTTTGTGAATCAAATTGGTTATCTTCTTCTCAAAAATTTATTCTAAAATATTTATAATTCTTAAGTATGTGCAAGAGTCAGTTGTGCTAGAAAAATGTGAAAGATCGATGTAACTGAAAGTTCATGAACTGATTCTGTCACCAGAAAAAGGCTCTTTCCAAGTCTTTGTACATAATTTCACAACTCTGTAGGAGTAGGAAACCAATATAACTAAATAAGTATTTAGAAAAATAAAACTAATGGTTCCCATAGCTACTATCAGAAGTGATTTGAGTTTAGCTGACCTTACCCATGCCTGGAGGACAAATTAGAAGGGTTTTCAGGATCATCTCCAGCCTGGGAATCTTAAATCCATTATATTAGCTCAATGCATTGCTTAATTTACTACATTCTTTGTTTTCAAAGTGACATAAGGAACTGATAATAGGCATTGCTAGAAGTATTCCTCCCTTCTCTTGACACTGAGTAACAACATACATGGTCTCACAGCCAGGCTTTTAAGCAGCAAGCGCAATTCATCTTGTGAAAGGTACATCAGACAATCGTTAACATATTCTACAGCTATGCATACTTTGAACCCAGGTCATTCCAGCTGCACTAAATTCAGTAAAATTAAATCTAATTCTTAGGTATTTTTTTTAAATGAGTAATTTTTTTTACACAATTGAATCTGTACACCTTATAAATGTTGAAGAGACAAAAAACAAACAGACCATTGAGATAAAATCACTTGAAATGTCTCTGGTATTAACATAGGATAAATACAAAATTACTGAAATTTACACTATCTGTGAATTACTTAGAACAAGTGATTTGACTTATCTCATTATAGAAATGCAGGAAATGAACATTATAGGAAGCAGGTTAGTTGAAGGTAAAACTATAAATGCTGGATGAAAACAGCTTGCCAGTTTTTGTGAGACTTTAGTGAGAAAAATACTTTATAGAACTTTCTTCACAAAACAATAAAACAAAACATACTTAGGTAAAGAGAAAACTCATAGTATAATAGCTGCTATTTCTACTGAGGGAAAATCAACTGACTGATTATTAATTCATTATATGGCCAAGCAGAATTTTAAATTTGTTTACCTAATCATCCTTTGGGGCCTAAAAACTACATATTTGCGTTCATCTGTTTGTCTCTACTTGTTTCAGTGAGACATTTTGGGAGCCAGTGACAACAGCCTCTTTTTCAGTCCCTTTGTTTTGCCATCTGCTGACACCTCAAAATCTCAATTGTGTAGGCTCTTGTGAGCCTCCTTAAGACAACTTTGTAAGCAAACAAATTGCACTGAGATCTGTGCTTTTATCAGGTATGCAATGTGACAGTTTAGATGATAGAGCCCCCAAAGGGAAAAAAGCCTGCTTTGCTTTGTAATATTGTAAAATGACAGAAACAATATAATTAGGTTAAAAATAGTCTAAAACATTACCCTCTGCATTTTGCAGGAAAAATTCACAAACCTAAGTAATATGATATTTGAAGATAGTTCTGTATGGATAAGTTATAACAGATACACCTTAACATTTGAGTATATTAAAAAAAAAATAATTGCAAAGCTCAAGTGTAATTTATGTTAACTGGGTCAAAAGATTAGTTGGACATGTCGTTTCACCTGCAGAGAAAACTAGGTCGCCATCTAGATATTTTTTCCCATGTAGGAATTCCCATCTAAAGAAAAATCTAGAATTAATTTTTACTTATGCTTAATTTAAGAAAAGCGATATAGTGCTATGGTTAATATAGCACCACAATGAACAGTTCAAATAAAGTAAAAACTTTAAGAATGTTGTAGTTACTGCATACTTACAATATTTTTGTATACTCACAAGACCATTCTGTAGCTGAGGAGAAAATAGAACTGAGGAATGTGATCTCGGTTTAGACAGAAAACATAGAATTCTGTGTGAGTTTTCCTAGGGACACTGTTGTCCCCTAAATACTCAGGCTTACAAAACTTTTGAGTACTCCTTGGTCTTTGAGGAAAGCTCTGACCTTTTACATCAAACAAAAGATGAAAAACCAAAGCCTTAAGATTCCAAGATTAGTAATCAGTGCAACATGAGTGGGAACACTCTGGCCAGAAGAATGATCCATCAATTGAGAGTGTGGGGCTGGGTTTCTTCCAGCTGTGGCTTCCCATTATCTCAGGTAGCAGCAGCCAACATGGAACTGCTGTAACATATAAGCCAAATGCTGCAGCCAACAAGCAACAAACCACTGCTGGAAAATATGCTCAGTATTCAGGGTGTACAATGATTAAGACCACACATGAGCCAAAGCATTTATATACTATTGCTCAAACTGCACGTGCCCACCGCATTGTAAACCTAAATTAGCTTAAACTTCTATTTTAGCCACTGTTCAGAAGTGGTAACTTTTATGATATTACTGAAAGAGACAGTAGTTTAAGAATATGATATTTCTTTCCAGTCAAATACTAGAAATCCAATCATATGTAATTTGATCTTTTGCATTTTGTCCAGCTAAACAGGAAATCAAAAGTGTTTGGAATCACTCCTTTTTCTGCATCCTGGGTAGTCCCAGAAATAGTGTAGCTCCAATGATTCTGTGTGACCCAAGTGGAAATATGCAAAGAATATATGAAAAATTTTGGGTTTAAAAAATACTAGACTTAATTGTTGGAGAAATTTAGAATATGTGTAGAGTTGAGACTCCAGAAAAACAATATTATAAAAAGATATACTCACTAGAAGCTGACATAGGAAATTATGTATCAAATAATAAGTCAATTTTACCAAGGTGTGTTACACTATGACTGTCTTCTGGTTAGTAAACTAAATTCTCTGGGGCTGAGGGCAGCTGTCACTGAACAGCCTGCATCCGTAATATTAAACTCTCTTATCCTTTGAAACAGGCTCACGCACAAACTGCCAGTTGGGAACGATTCCTGGAAATGATCGCTGCAGCTCACAGATTGCCCACATGAATAACCTGAGGGAGTGCCACTTGGCACAGGCCAGAAGCACACAAGCTATTGTTCTAACTGTTTGGTGATACAGGACATTCCTGCGCACTATATAATTTACCAGTATAGATACAGCCTAGAGAACCTCTATTTTCTATCTCTAAAGTATAAATAGTAGAAAAAATTATAATAATAAAGACTGAATCAAATAAAAACTTTGCAAATTAGGCAAGATACTTTTGATTATTCAGCATAAGTATGTCCAAAGCTTGCTATAATTTTTAGAGAGAATGCAACGAGTAACATCAGCTCAACATTAAAACACATCACACTGGATTTTTAGGAGTGCTCTTTCAAAGGAAGCTGAAGAATTTGGTGTCAAGTTTCCATGGGAACCTTTAAAATTTTCAGTAAAGGTATCTTAAGGAAACTTTCCACATTTCAAGCTTACACCTCTATTAATGTTATTTTACCTGGATTGCCTGTATACGAATATTTGGTTGCCTTCCCAGACTCTCACAAAATTAAACCATAGTTGCCAGTCTATTAAGCCCAATGTCCTGTCTTAAACAGAGGCGGATCCCAAACTTTTACAGAGTTAAAAATGACACAGAAAACATTATCACAGGCAGATATGAGACTATGCTTTTAGAAGGGTCTTATGACTGGTATACAGTCAGACACCTAAGATGTTACTGCACAAATAATTGCTTTGCCATTATCAGGTAAAAATTAATTAAAAAAAAAAAAAAAAACAAAAACAAAAAAAACCAAACCTTTTATTGAGAGTGGAATTTTAAAAATATCTTCTGTTTAAGTTTAACATAAAAACTACATTTGGAATATTTCCAAAAGCAGTTTCTGCTTCAAAGGCAAAAAAAATGCCAGTTTCCCACGTTTCAGGTGATCCATATCTATATTTGTAGAAAAAAATATTTTGACCAGTATTTCTTGCTCAGCACTAATTTTGCTAACATTTTGTAACACTATGATTCTTTGAAGTTATCATATTGCTTTAATTTTCCTGAATCTGCTGTTCCACAGTAGTTTAAACTAATCTATATCAGAGATGCTGCCAGTCTTCTGTCTTCTTTAGGCCAGTATAGGGCCTATGCAGCCAGATGGTTCAAAATCAGTTAATTTGTCTTAATTTTCTTTCATCTAGCTGAGATTCTGGATCTAGTTTATCATGTTTCCAAATATCTACTACAGCTGTAGTGGACTGCAATACACAGCCAGAAACAGGGAGAGAAGGAGAGAGAAGGACATAAGACAAAAGAGGAAATCAGAGTAACCTCGTGTCAGCAGCTTACTTGACTGCTGTATGGCCCTTGCCTTAGTTTAGGCAAATTTCAAGACCTATTCAAATTTGTCATCACATTTTCTATGCTATTAAATCCTTCTTCAGAGAAAACTCTTCAGCTTCTCATTAATAATTTGCTCCCTGAGGAACAACAACTGTAAAGTCATAGCAACAATAGTTGCTTTATATTTAGAATATCCTTATGAATCATGTATTTTATTTTTATTTTAATAAATAAAATGAATTAATCGTTAACAAACAATATTTATTTGACTAGCTTCAATAGCAAATATTTACAATCAAAATGAGAGTTTTCATTATGCCCTGTTCTTAAATCAATATTCATTACAGTCTTCTAAGAGGTCATTCCTCCAGACTGAAAAAGTCCTGCAAATAAGAGTTATACAAAATTTTAGGTGTGTGCAATCACATTTCTGCAAAGATTTTTTCTTAGCAGGAGTATTTACTCTCCCAAACTGGATTCTACTGAAAATCATTATAACAACAGCAGTGAAATTTTGAAAGGTAATAAAAACTTCATAATTCTAAAAAGAAACAAAAATCAATTTTCTGAATATGGTAAATTTTTTTCCATGTTATATGGTAATATTTTATTTGCTCTCTGCACATGTTGAGAGTATTTCCAACATGCTGCACTGAAGTGATGTGAAGTACTAATAAGGTATACCAGAAACTGAACATGATCTCAAATTGGTGAAAAATTTGATGTTTTATGCACTTTCATCTGAGCTTTGGTTGCTAGTGCCCCACTAAATGCCATATTCACAGAATATGGTTGGAAGACACATCTGGAGGTTGGAAGGCACATCTGGAGGTCATCTAGTCTAATCTTCCCACTCAAGTAGGGCCATCTAGACCAGATGGCCCAGGACTGTGTCTACACAGATTTTGAATATCTCCAAGCATGGAGATTCTACAGCTTCTCCGGGCAACCAGTGCTAGTGCTCAGTCATCCTCACAGTGAAAAATTGCTTCCAGATATTCAAAGAGAACGACCTGTATTTCACTTTGTACCCACTGCTTCTGGTGCTGTCATGGGGCATTGCAAAGAGCTCCCTCCTCTTTATATCATCCCTTAAGGTATTTATATACATTAACAAGATCCACCCTAAGTCTGGCCTTCTCCAGGCTAAACAGTTCCAGCTCTTTCAACATTTCCTCATATGTGAGATGCTCTAGTCCTTTCAGTCATCTTTGTGGCCCTTCTCTGGACCCTATCCATTATTCCTATGTCTTTCCTGTACTGAGGAGCCAGATTGTACACAGCACTCCAGGTGTGGTTTCACCAGTTCTGATCACCTTCCTTGATCTGTAGACAGTATTTTGCCTAATGTTAGCTACTGGTCTAGACGTTTCCCCCTTGTCTATTAAGCCAGTCATTTCATCGTAGATATTGACCTGGTAATTCAACATTACAGTGCAACTTAGATACCTTAGGGTCCCCACAGGGAAAACTTACATTAACATAAATATCAGGACTTGTCAACCTAATGAGCAATACAGAAGAAAATTTAAAAGTATGCTAAAATCCTCATTTTTTAAGTAGCACCTTAGTTTACTTGAATGCTTGCTATCATTTCCTACTAAACTTGCAAGTCCGAATATTTGGCTCAGTACAAGTTTCCTTTTTTAATACAAATCAGTCAAACATTTCAGACCTGTGGGAATGCACTTAAAGGAAATTCCTTTACTTTCTGCTGCCTCTCAACCACATTAAAACATTAGTGACTCACTGGAAAGCTCAGATGTTCCCACACTTTTCAGCAGGGATTAAGGGGTGAAACTGAAAGACAGGTGTGTACACAACAAGTAGAGTTTTGTGCTGAATGAACACCGGGCCAAACTTCATGAACTCGTAACCTTTTGAAAAAATGATTTCTCCTATGAGCTTCTCCCCCTCACTCCCCCCAGCTATATCCAAATGAATATGTTTACTGACAAGTTTCAGATGTGTGCAGGCAGATTTTTTTCCAGTGATTGTGGCTCTTCAGGTGGCCTGGACTTGGAAAAAGATAGGGAGGAGGAAGACCTCAAGAACTGGTAGGGAAAATTTGGTATAGGTCCAAATGGATAGTGAACACAGAACAGAAGCAGGTAAGTATAACAGAGTCAGGTTAGGAGCTGGCTGAATGCTGAGGGGAAAGGCTGACAGTGACAAAGAGGTATCATTAAATGGGAACAGGTTTTTCAGCACAGGGGACTGAAAAAACTAGTCTAGAAGGAAAACAGTCTTTGCAAGATGAGGACAATGGAATTGTGGTGAAGAAACTTACATGCAGGCAGAAAGCTCCACATCTATCAGATGAGGTCAGCTTGTAGTGAATGCTATCAGCAAATACCCTGATTTCATACCCTCTAGCAAAGCAGGTGTGAATGATATCAGCAAATACCCTGATTTCATATTCTCTAGCAAAGCAGGTGTCATCCTCTCATGGATGCCATCCTCTTTCATGCAGGGTGCTGTCAGCCAGAGTTGACAGTTTCTCCTTGGTCTGGGCTGCTTCCCTCAAAAAACATTGTTAACAAATACAATAATGTATTAAAAAATGTTGTTGATTTTTTGTGTGTGTGCAATTCATTCTAATGAAATGTTTGCACACATCTTCCAGAAGACTACCACTTTCTTTTGTTCCCAAAAGGGACAATGCTCATTAAATGAGCAGCTGTTAAACAGTTTATTCTGTTATTTAATGTAATTCCTAAGTCTTATTTACTATGCACTGTTTCATTCCACTTTGAAGGAAGATCTACTGAATTGCTAATTTCCCTGGGGCTTTTCACTGCCCCTTTGTTATAGCATTTGGAGACTTTGACCGTTAATATATCTTTAGAACATATTCTAAATGAGGGAGTACTTTAATGTCATTTTGAAGACAGGATTTTAAGGGCTTCTAATAATTTTGGTTGACCATTTTGAGAGAGATTGTTATTTACACGTAATACATACCAATAACAATTTAAATAAATTTATATCTTGCAACTTTGAGAATTCAGCCTTTGTCAATTAAATCTTTAGAATCTCAAATTGATCACCCCAAAACATATGGACACCCTCCAAAACATTTAGGCAGGTTTCCTAGTATCACAAATTTGGATGTAGGCACTGGAGGCATTTTACTCCCATTCACTCTCCATTGTGACTTTCTGCTTTGTGGGCTATGAAATTGTCTTAATGAGTCCTTCCTTGCACCCACACAACACAGGTTGAAGCCTGGAAAGTGATCCTCTGGCTAATAGGAGTCTTCTGTATTTGGAACCGTAGAATTCTGTTCATAAATCTATACAATAGGAAATTTCTAACTGTTGTAGAAAGTGGAACAGGATTTCTTCAAAATCCTTAAATCACTGAAGAACAAGTACATCCTTTACTTTAAAGAGGCAAGATTCCTACAGAAAAAGTGCACGAAGTCACAGAAGTGAACGCTATTGTACTGTACATTCATTGGCAATCTGAGTTCTGCTGTTCCTTAACTGAAGTGTTTTATTTTACTGTAATACTCATATGCAGGTTGTGTAGTTGCAGTACATTCAATCGTATTCAACCCCATTCCTTCCTTCTCCCTCTTCTCCTCGCCCCGTCCTGTTTGACTCTGTTTCATTTATTTCAAATTTTAAAACAAATCTCTGATCAAACGTCATCTTTAATTGATTGGCAGGTTTACATGCTGTAGGAAACCCTGAATTATTTGTCAGTCAGTTCAGCAGCTTTAAATGAACAGTGATCAAATTACAAGAGTGCTAATAGCACTAGATATTTCTTAAACATGAAATCAAACTCTCAGGAAGATATTTTTCACACATTTCCTTTTCCAAAGCAAAATACATTAGTCTTAGCTATCAATTTTTTTGCCTTCTGGAGTCAGAATTTAATCCTCTCAAGTTAGACTAAGAAAATTTGTAATTTACTCAGTGATATCAGATTTGGTCAAGTTTAAGAGTGAATATAAACTCAAAATTTTCCCCAAAATGTGCAGGCTTATTTGTTAGTCTCTCAAGCATAAATGTTGAAAGTATCACAAGGAGAGAAGAAAAAATTAATATTTTTTGTTATTGTTTAAGGAAGTTGGGGTGGGGAGGGATTGTCATTTAAGAATTTTTAGATTAAGTTTAATATTAGGAACCTTATACTGAGATTTCAAATCTAGAAGGATAACCATACAAAAAACATGTTTATGTTCTGTATGGAGTCAGTCAACTTAAACTTCTTAACCTTTCTCTTCTGTTAGAGAAAAGGAAGAAATGAACAACAAAAAGGAGAGGCAATGTATTGTCAGATGCAGAAATAATTTCCCTCCCCACAATTTGATAGCATTGCAGAACAGGAAAAAGATGAAGCTCAATTCATCCTCTGTGACTGGGCAGGTCTTTAAGATTTATCTACTCCTGCTTGTATAACTACGAAAACTGGTAAAAATATGCAAAAGCCATTGTAAAGGTCATTCAAAGCCCTTACCTCACAGGTGAAAATTGAAGTAATGTGTTAAGTGACATAATAATAGCTCATAAAATAATTATTGAGCTCATAATAATAGCCCATAATAGCACCCACAAATGAGCACAGAGACAATGACATTCAGTTCATGACAGAAGAGTCATCAGTCCATCAGACGCCCATCTCCACAAGCCCATAGGAGCACAAAGATACACAAAAATACATGGAAACCAAACCAAGGATGCCTGAGAAAGAAACATTCTGTATTGGCCCCTCCTAGAGCTGTCTCAGCAGAGCCTAAGGGGGTCAGCTCTGAGACCAGGGGAGTCTCTCCCTGGTCTAGGTGGTTGTGTACGTATTTGTCTGTGCGCACACCACAGTCTGGATCAAGAAATGGATGACCAGGTGCCTGCACAGCTGAGGAGTCTAGGATCCGCAAACCAGCAACTGCACAGACTGAGTAAGCCCAGCTGCAGCTACCTCACCTCTTTCATGCTGTTGGATCCAGCATGACATATTTTCATCTAAGAAAATGTAATTGTTCTAATTTTGACACAAACAGGATCTTGAAATCTACTGATAGAAAACCATTATACGAGGGAGGTGATACTAGTTATTATTTTTTTGTTTTTAATGAAAAATTATTGCACTCCAACAACCATAAAATTAAGCTTTTTAAAAACAAAAAAGGTAAAAACTTCCATATTAAAACAGAATCTATACAAAGCAACTGAAACTCAAAATACATCCTGTCACTAGTAGAGTGTTTTTTTCTACTTATGTATTAATCCTTTGCAGATGAATTATGCATATATTCTATATTTAATATTGGCATTTACTACGGAAAATGATAAAGTCAAACATCTTTTGAAAAATATATGCTGAAGTATCCCTGGGAAAATACGCTGCTTCAATTAAACAATACAGTCAACTTCAACAAACCAGATTTTCATGACAGTATCATTTAAAGACCTGTGTTTCAACATAAAAGAGAATACAGGATTTTTGGTTTCTTTCATTTGCATTGTCCAGGTCAGTAAGCAAACACATGTAGCCTAATCATATAATATAAGCCTACTAAATCACGTGAGACTACCTTCCCTGTTTTAACCTATGGCAACCAGATCCATCTACATGCTCATCTGTAGCTTAAGCCTCTAAACATCTTTCTTCAAAGCTTATAGTACTAACAAAGGTTGAACTGTGAATAGTTTCTCTAAATCATTTCATAATTTTCTGCCTGCAAGATCAGGAACTCCAAAAATCACAAGTTTTCACAACATATGAAATGTCAAATCTATATCTCTGCAATTTAGTAAGAAGGTTCTTGTGTGATGATACAGTGTCAGCTTTACAGAAGTCAAGATAGATGACATCAGTTGCTCTTCCATTCTCTGCCACTGCAGTCCCTCCATCATATCAAGTTATCACAGTTATTGAGGAAGCCATAATATAACAGCTTAGTTGGAGATCCTAGAATTGCTACTGACACCTGACTTGGCCTCTTAGAAATCCACTAGTTTTTGCTCTGTAAAAGGGAAAAAATGATCGGTGGTAGTACAACCTGAAGCTAATTATCAAGAATTCACATAGTAAATCTATGTTAACCCATACCAGACAATAAAGAATGTCATGAGGACAACAAATTAACCTTATGTCAGGGATCAAAATCAAACATTTACAAAAAAGAAAAAGGAAGGAACATTTCCAAGAGGAAATTCCAAATAGTCCTACTGGAATTTAGCTAATGCAGAATGATTAGTTCCACTGTTTTGAAAATTAAAAACCCCTACAAAGATTGGTTTCCCTTTTAGTTCATAGCATATAAATAGAATCATAGAATCGTTTGAGTTGGAAGGGACCTTAAAGATCATTGAGTTCCAAACCCCCTGCCCTGGGCAGGGACACCTCCCACTACAGCAGGCTGCTCAAAACCCCATCCAGCCTGAGCTTGAACACTTCCAGGGATGGGCCATCCACGACTTCCTTGGGCAGCCTGTTCCAGCCCCTGGGTAACCCCTGGGCAGCCTCACCAACATCACAGTAAAGAATTTCTTTCTGGTGTCTAATCTAAATCTCCTCTCTTCCAATTTAAAATCATTGCCCCTTGTCTTGTTGCTGCATTTCCTGGTAAAGAGCTCCTCTCTGGCTCTTCTGTAGTCTCCCTTCAGATATTGATAGGCCATTATAAGGTCTCCCCAGAGCCTTCTCTTGTCCAGGCTGAACAACCCCAACTCTCTTAGCCTGTCCTCACAGGGGAGGTGCTCCATCCCTCTGATCATCCTTGTGGCCCTCCACTGGACTCATTCCTACAGGTCCACATCCTTCCTGTGTTGAGGACTCCAAAGCTGGACACAATACTCCAGGTGGGGTCTCACAAGTGCAGAGTAGAGGGGTAGAATCACCTCCCGAGACCTGCTGGCCACACTTCTCTTGATGCAGCCCAGGATGTGGTTGGCTCTCTGGGTTGCCAGAGTGCACTGCCGGCTCATGTTGAGCTTCTCATCCACAAGCACTCCCAAGTCCTTCTCATCAGGGCTGCATTCCAGACATTCTCTGCCCAACTTGTATTTGTGCCTGGAATTGCCACGTCCAAGGTGCAGGACACTGCACTTGGCTTGGGTGAACTTCATGCAATTTGCATGAGCCCATCTCTCCAGCTTGTCCAGGTCCCTCTGGATGGCATCCCTTCCCTCCAGCTTGTCAACTGCACCACCAAGAAATAGAAACGTATCAGACCAAACCCTTTTCACAGACTTTTTTTTTTATTCTGTCCTCTGATTTAAGTTAATGAGATGTTAAAGAACAATAAAGCAAAATTCACATTTTTTTATTTAATTTTCAAATTATCCCTTCCATTCTGCTATCAGTTTACAATTAACATGTTAAACTTCATAGGGTCACAAATCAAACTGTGCAAATAGACAATAAAAATTTATATTTTCCTACAAGCTTTTCTACCAAGAACTTATTCTCAGTGAGTTTAATAACTTAATTTAGCTACTCAGATGAATATGCAAAATTTACTGGATATATGCTAGTCTTTGTAGCCTAGTGTAGAATAAGGTGATATCATCTAACCTAAACCATGATTCAATAAAGTACTTTTTTTCCACTATCTTCTGTAGCCAGACATGTAATTTTCTAATAAAGACAGATTTTGGGAAATAGTCACGCATCTTTTCATGTGCCATCTCTGTAAAGTCAGAAATTACTTGTCTTTGTAGAATTCGACTCTAAAACTACGCAATTGTAACAAGCTTGTAAATTGGATTTTTAATGCAATATAATTGGGCAGACTGATTACATTTCCTGCAGTGTTATTTATATAGACAAAAATGAAATTCAGTATTGGGATCAAACATAACAACAGGTCTAACCACTACTATTAGGAAAATTGTTAGAAGAAACCTGGCGTTGACTGATGATGAGATCTTGTTAAAAGTGTATAGCTTTATCTTTCTTCCTTTATCTTTTTCTTTTTTTTTTTTTTTCTTTTTTTTTCTTTTTTTCCCAGAAAAGTAAGCTTTCCTCAAAATCCAATAAAGAAAGAATGTCTATAAACTGACCTAAGGAAAATAGTTTTCCTGGAACATCCCCTGTAGGCCAGACTTTGAGCTATAGTATGACTTTTACAATGCAGTGCTTGCCTTTCTGGATGGGAGAGCAGATTGACTCCTGGAATATGTCCCAGGTGAGAAACATGGCAAAAATTGGTCTCCAAGCCTGATGTACCTGCACAAAACAGTTTACTCATGACAGCAAAAAAAAAAACTTTTTGAGTTTTAGAACACTATAAATAGTTTAGGTAATATCCTTAAGGCCTCTTCTCACCACTTGGGTAAAATAAGAAGCAGTTTGACCAGCTTTTTTTGCTATTCAAAGTTGCACCCCAAAATAATTATGCAACAGATGGAGCTACATTTGTCTTCAAGTGCTTTCTGTAACAGGAAAAGACTCTTAGTTCAGCACTAGAAGACATGTTAGAGGACAACATCAAGTATTTTCATGGATATAATAATGCCATATAAAGTTCTAGATCCTTATATTTTAGATAGATTAAAAATAATTTTATTTTACTTATAGATATTAACTATGTGGGCTGCCTAAGTATCCCTCTGCTCACTACATATTAGCTGAATATAATATCCTAGTCTTTTCTATGAAAGTAAATAGACCAAACAGTATACAGGCAGCTTCTTCCCAAAATAACCTGTCAATCAATCAATTCAGATAGTCCATCAGACTTACTAAGAATGGATTATGCTTTGGTGATATAGAAATCCAGAACTATTTTTTGACCAAGCACTGCAGGATACCATTTCAGAAGCTACCCCAGCTTCATATGATAGACTCTGAAAATTTTAACATTTCTCATCAGAAATAGCACCACTAAAGAAGCCTGATAATACTGTATGTAATCCAAAGTACTTAAATATTGAAAGTGCTAATTCTTCCTGAATAGGTCTTGACTTCATATAATTGCTTGATTTGTTTTTCTCTTTAAGTCTTGGGAAGAGGGAAAAACATTCTTTTTTTCCAAATTGTTATAGAAAATATTATCTCAAATTTGACCTCCCAACACATCAAGTGAAAAACCTTTCTGAAAAAATGATAACAGAAATGTTCAACTCATCAGCGATACAATATATCTGTGCTCAGATCTGAGACTAAAATTCTTCTGGTAGGGAAGTAACATTTTTCTCTGTGTACACCAATTATCCTTCAAGGATATTCTAAACTGCTTCCGACAGCAATCTACTATTTTTCCTGATTCATCCTGGCAAACAAAACCACAGTAATTTTTTTATGTTCCTCCAAATAAAGTGTTTTAAAAGAATGTTAGAGATAACACTTCTTTTTCCTCCGGATCTGTATTCAGACACACCCCTGCCATAATTGGGCCCAGCTAGAAAAGATTACCTGAAGTAAATTATCTTCCTGAACATACTTCTCGATTCATGAATTTGCATTGTTCTTAAATTGCACCTACCTAACTGCAAGTAACCTGACCAAAACGTATATAGACAAGGAGAGGAGATGAAATTCATATAACTCATCAACAGGTAATGAACAGGATAATCTGGAAGTAGCAAAGTCTTCCCCCTAAAGATAAATCAGACAAAACTCCTAATTTTTCAAATTTGAAGCTACAAAAATATCTATTGTGACATGAGCATGGATATCTGACATATGCTATGATATGTCATGATATGACATATGATACCACCACAAAAAAAATATCATTTTCACTATCTGACACCCAGGTATGAGGTGTTATATAAAGGTATGAGATACTGTTTAAGTGGGCCTTATTGGTATCTGCATGCACATTTAAGAAAGCTGTGGCAACAAGAAATACTTTAAGACCACTGGAACCTTGTGTCTGGACAAAGGTAGATTTTAGAGAATGTCAGAGAGGGATAATACTTCCCTGAAGGAGTTTTCTCCTGATAATCTTTATGTATAGATCAATATACATATAGCTAGATTTTAATATACATGAAAAAGTGAAAATAGAAAACCTCAGCTGAGACCAAAAATACTTGAAAGACTTTTTATCGTTTATCTTTCCATTAACACATAATGTGTTTTTTCATGAAATATACTCATTACTCAGAGCAGCTACGCCTTTGCTAGTCCAGGAAAATGTGTACCCTTTAGCATATGGTTATTCCCCCAAAGTCTTTGCTAAAGGAAAAAAAAATTCTTTCATTTCTTCCAGATGAGTTTGATAGTGACATAATGATGTTAATTGACCTCCGGTGTTTCTTTTCATGTGCCAGCTCTGCACCTCGTTTGACCTCAGGCTTGCAGAAACTAATTAAATAAGAGCAAAGACGCAACTTTAAAACTCAAAAGAGTCAAGAAAGATAACATAAGAAGACTTTCTCTACTTTTTTTCCCCTGTTTCTTGGAGAAAGGAGTTCTATATTCTTAGTAAAATCCACAGACTGTCCTCATTAATAAGATCGTCTGGGATCAATTACTGCCAGGCATAATGGTTCCTTACTTCAGATTTGAGAGCGAGATAGCTGTATATCTCTGTAGAAAATGAACTCTGGTATTGACCTCAAAATTTTAGGCTTGCACCATTTTCCTACATACTTATTTGGAGGGCCTTTTTCCCACTATGTTTCTTCTGAAGGAGATAATTAGAGAAGCAAATCTACTTGTGCAAAGAGGCACACATTTTTTTCTACATAAATAGCAGACGGCTGATTTCAAAGAATTATGCCTGCATTTAGATGGTCTCTGTGAACCCCAAATTTCTGCCTAAAGAAGGATGCATTTTCAAAAGCCACTCTAAAGCTGAGCTGCTGGAGGAGATGGTTCCATCTTCCTCTCTGTGTCTCCATCCTCCTCCAGTTCTTCAGCTCATGCAGCTATAAGCTAGTTAGAGTCAAGTCAAAGATCAGATACAGTGGAAACAAATAAACAGAAATCCCCCAAACCAATCATGTTTATCTAAAGTACGATTTAACTGTCACAAAAACATCAGTCTCCAAAAATACTGGAAAGGGAAGATTTTCAATAGAATGAGTCTTAAGGCCATTTAAATCAATCAAGAAATCAATTACTAAGAGAAAAATTGTATGATTTTCATTACCTATACAGTGCAGGGTTTACAAACAGGCATTCTGTGGTGTTAACCTACTACACTGTGTATGACACTTTCACAGGACTGTGGCACTTCTCAGAAGTATATTTTTTTGTAAGCAGTTGTTCAGCAGACGGACAGGCAGAAGAAACCACAAGGTCAATGTGTTACCAAACAAAATCTACACAGCTGCATCCACTTCCATAGCAAGTCTCATCCACTCTTATTCCTGGACCAAGGAATCTCATTAAAAGGCACTACATCATACAAGACTGCCTGGTAAGACATGAAGAGTGCTGAAGTGACTACATATCAACTCATAGAATCACAGAATCATAGAATAGTTTAGGCTGGAAGAGACCTTAAAGATTATCTAGTTCCAGCTCCTCCAAGACAATGTGTGTTAAATCTCATACCATTGAGCTGGACATTGCAAAAACAAAAAAACCTACCACCACCAAAAAAAAAGCCTCAAAAAGAAACCCCCCCGAAAACTAGCACAGAGACACAGAAAGGCTGTATAGAGCCACCTTCATTTTGTCATCTGCTCCCAGCTGGTAAAACCACAATTAATTTGCACACCTCTGTTTTACTGCTGTAGGCTTTTCACATTTCAGAATATACATGAAAGCGTCACTTGTCATGATCCTACCTATCAGAGGACAGATATTGCCCTACTGGCTATAAATATATTTGCATATTGTACAATTCACTATCCATACCCATAGGTATCTGAGTCACTGGAAAGGTGTAGAAATTGGTCCTATATAATTAATTTACAATTGAACAGTACAGGTTACCTTCACAATATTTTCTTACTTGTAATATAGATAAGTGGAGAAATGTTATCTGTTGGAATACATCCAGTTGCCTAGATTGAGTAAGTTTAAATTGGGCTACCTACTCCAAAAATACAGCAGTTTTTGAGTGTCAAGATAGGAATGTTGTCAGTTCCAAACAGGCTTTTATTACACAAATAATACATGATGTAATAGGCGTTGTCTGTATGTAGTTCTCTGCTTGGAAGGCTGTAATATCTTACTTAGAGCCAGCAGGTGGAGAAATGTTTCCATTTAAAAAATACAAGTGAGAAAAGGCAAGTTCAGCAGCTATGGAGCAAAAGCAGCTGTGCTTTCCAAATCTATTCGTTCCTTATAATCACAAAATCTATACAAGTCTTAGTTTCCTAGGTAACCCTGTGAAACTGAGGCTACTAGTAGAGGCTGGAGGAAGTAAAAAACAGACATAATTTCAAGTTCACCTTCCATAAAGTAAGTTAAGAAATGTCAGCTTTGATAGGATTCAGAAGGACTTTTTTTTCCACACAATGGCTTATATATGACACTGCCATTTCCACCCAATGGCTTGGAATGACTTTATAAGATACTAGATATAGCACTTTTTTTTTTTTTTCAAGAATGCATACATTGGCCTTTCCTGATTATTATAGTTGGTACATTGTATTTTTATTGATCCCTTGTACTGAATATGAGCATGGACACTGATACCAGGGAATTTTAGCATCACACAGTCACTGTCATACACTTTACTGAGGATGTCTGTTCAGAAAAGAGCCAGCAGCAGACACATATTAATGTTGTTGAAACCCATAAAATCAAACTGACTAATGATGCTGAGATAGCCAGTGGAAACTCCCTTCCCACATCTCTTTATCTATTGTTCTTCTAGGAAAAGAACCACAATGTACTGGAATCAAACGGCATTTAAAATGTACATGGGACTCATACCGGTCACAGACACTTTCTCAAAATTCAGTTTCTTGCCCTCTATAATCACATTATCCACTCAGTATCCATCTGTATTGAAAATATGGGGAAAAGATTCTGAAAATGCTCTGGATGAAGAGGAGCTATAAACCAAGGAAAGAATAGAACTGTGTGCTATGTTTATTTGCAAATTCATATATATCCACTCCACCTTTTTTACCATTTACAGACAATATCTGGGATTTAAATACAGAAAGAAAACATCCACATTCTTCAGAGACTATGTATTTCAACACAGCACTGTGTGCAAAACTTTAGTTGGCCAACAAAGTGGACTGACAAAACTGGTAATTATATTTTAGACCTCTAGATACCTAGCAATCTTAAGGATTCCAGCATTAACTACAATTACAATTTAAGCAGTCATTCTGCCTAATTTCTACTGTTTCCTTTCAACCTTGGCCCATATTTGGAAAAAAATTTTGAAACAAAACAATGTTCAGTATTAATATGCCTTAAGTATATCACGAAAGTAGGCAAACAAATCTTTAAATTAAAAATAAATTTTTAAAGAAGAGGGAGGTAATAGTGCAAAATATTATTTAAAGAACATCTTTTAACTAGAGGACATAGATTTATTTCAAAACTCCTTAGTGATAGCAGGTGGAGTATGAAGCTATAGCTGTGCCCTCTGCTATGCAGGTTTTCAGCTGGAGACCTGCAGTAAAATTTAGAGGAGAAAGATGATTTTGCACAACTTAGTCTTCATGTACAGGTGAGTTTAACTGAATCCACAAATTAAGCATCTGACTTAACAGTGATATAGTTTCTGAAGGCAGTTCCTACATGATGTGTAGTTTTAAAAAAATGTTTATACATAGTTAAGAGATGTTGTACAATCAGTGCTCAGTCATAGTATAGTATATATACTATAGGTACTGAAAAAACAACTGTGAAATACCCAAAACACCTAAAATCTATTCAATGCAATCACCTTTGGAAAACTAAGCAACCAGATTTCCAGAGAGTACAGGACAGCATTTCAACTGGTGCTGCCTTTCAGCCTCACATAAACTTACTTTCATTTCACACTTGATTTAAAATCAGAATTCTTATTAATATGTTTACATTTTATTTGTGTTGAGGAAAGGGTGCCTAACATGCAGCCTTTCTCTACAAAGCTTCAAATCAGCTAAGATTAATCAGAAGTAAAACTGTGTCTGACACCTCAGCTTCCATGTTTTTTGACCATTTTCAGGGTTTTCTAATGACAGTGATAAACAGACCTGTAACCCCTCCATTATGTGCTCTGCAACAGTTTCTGCAGCAAATGGTGCTGAATGAAGGCTGTATTTGGTACATCTGCAATGCTTCAAGAACATGGGGGACCAACCATTTCACAGTTTAGAAGTCTAGATGAAACGTTGAAGGATTTAATATGGGCAGGTTCAGGCAGAAATAAGCATAATTAGCCTCAGCCTTGGACAGACTTGCCAAACTGGCTGTAATCTGAAAGCCCAAATTGGCCTGGAGCTATATCTGAATTCATATGCCCTGTCATGGCCAAGGGCTACACAGCTTACATCAGCTGTCAGTCAAGTCTGTTGGTTTCCTCAGATGTACCCCCATGTAGACATGCCCCAGAATGGTGAATTAGAGGCATTTATCACATAATTGATAGCTACTTTTGAGGTAAAATTTTCTCAGCAGTATTAAGATTTAATTGGTGTAGATATTTTAGATTTTTTTCTAAATATAGAGAACTAAACCTCAGCTGCCTTCTAGTTACCATAGCAACTCTAAGGTATTATAGCACTTATCTGAGAGCAAACACATACATATAGCATTTTCTATGTATAAAACTTATGTCTGAATCAACTTTGATATATGACAATAATATTTGTGTTTTTTCCATTTTGCCTATTTTAAAGGTGATCCTTCAATGGAATAAAGAAGTAGAGATTTGTTAGAATACTGTTTGAATGATAGAATCATTTAGGTTGGAAAAGGCCAGTAAGACCATTGAGTCCAACCATTAACCTAGCACTGCCAAATCCACCACTAAACCATGTCCCTAAGCACCACATCTACATATCTTTTAAATACCTCCAGGGATGGTGACTCAACCACTTGCCTGGGCAGCCTGTTCCAATGCTTGATAAACCTTTCTGTGAAGAAATTTTTCCTAATATTCAATCTAAATCTTCCCTTGTGCAACTTGAGGCTCTCTCCTCTTGTCCTATTGCTTGCTAGGAGAAGAAACCGACCCCCACCTCACTACAACCTCCTTCGAGTTAGTTGCAGAGAGCAATAAGGTCTCCTCTCAGCCTCCTTTTCTCCAGGCTGAACAACCCCACTTCCCTCAGCTGCTGCTTATCACCAGCTTTGTTGTCCTTCTCTGAACATGCTCCAGCACCTCAATGTCTGCCTTGTATTGAGCAGCCCAAAACTGAAAACAGAATCTGAGGAGCTGCCTCACCACTACTTACAGGGGCATGACCACTTCCCTAGTCCTGAGGTAGTAAGTATAGATGAAGCATTTTGGGTTTCATGACCAGTTTGTGTAACACAAGCAAAAACTTATAACTCCTGAGCTACAGAATTAGTAACGAAAAGGAATAAACTACGTGCAAAGTCCAAAAAAAAAAAAAGGCACTTATTCTTACATGAAGAAACTAATAGGGCATAAATTAAAAGTGAAGTTAACGTGTATACCAAGCCACCCACAACAATTTATTTGGTAATCCTAATTCTCAGTAAATTGGTTTTACAGACACAGCTACCTCTGCAATTTTTTTCTCTGTATTCAGTTCATAGTAATATTTCACTTGAAATGCCATGATAATATGGGAAAGAGTGCAGGAGCATGTTTAATTTATATAAAAAGTAATCTCAAGTTATGTTTAAACCAAATAAAGGAACTTATGGTTAAGAGTATTTTTGAAATTCATAATGGCTCATAGTGCAAAAGTGGTTTAGTTTTCGTTTAGCTCTCTTTCTCTTGCTTCTAATCGTTACTGAAATAATTGTGAAGAAAAAAAAAAAGCTTTTTTTGAGCTGTTTTATCTATTTTCTTTCCTAAAACTTCTATTGTGATTAATTCAATTCTACCTCAAATCAAGCATTTATCAGCTGTAAAGTGCAACAGTGCAACTTAACTTAATATGGAATTATACATCAGTTTTGTGTCATCACATTAGTCCTCTCCTGGGCATTTATTTCAAAAGAACAGCAAATCACAGAATCTGTCACCAAACGAATAAAGCATATAGGCTTAGAAGTTTATTTCAATACCTTAAGTTTCTGTTACATTAATGAACATCACTGTGCTCAAAGACACAGTGCCTCTTCAGAAGAAAGGTTCCACATATAGCTCAAAATGCCTGCTGGGAAGACTCCCACACTCTCAGAGGTAAGGATTCCCATACTGGCAGCGATTCCTTCTAGCTCTGGGCTAGGCACTATGCAGGAGTATTTCTATTGCTCAGGAAATATGCACTGCCGCTTTGAAGTAACCTCTGTGCTAGTGGTTCACACTGTAATTTGGGAACCACTTCTCAGAGATTGTTAAGTGCTTGCTACAGGATACGTCAACATTATTTTGGAGAATGGTGCAGGCTCCCTTTGCCCGTATTTAACAAAATGTGAATCAACTCTGTACCAAAAGTTGTGTAGGCAGAATATATTAACTTGGGCTCTCTGCTGTGCTAGCACAGTTACTCTACTAAGTAGGTTGTAGTACAGAGAGAATGAGCCCACATCTGTGCGTATCAGACATACTGCTTGCAGTGAGGAATAAGAACCTAAGAGGAATCAGGAATCTAATAGTCTTTATTAATCTGGGCTTTAACCTCTAAATATAAGGCTTGTATAAGTATAATTTTGGAATAAGCAAATCTGTCATTATATTGAAAGTTTATGTGCAAATCCAGAGCTATACTTTGCTAGTCTGATCCCTATAAAAAGCCACCTCTGCTTTATTTCTAGATATTTTCTGTGGTGACACAGGGCACAGACTCCTCAGGGGGGTGAAGCAAAGACGTTTATTGTTTCACTTTTCCAGCATATATAGTTTCTGTCTTTTGATTGTGCATTGTGCTCTTTACACAGATAGGTTACGAGTGGATGTCCACACACCGTTGTGAGCAATACAATTGGTTACATTTAAATGTTTATCATTACTATTTTGGTAGACTACTATCTCTTTGCTGCATTTCACACCACACACACATCACCATATAAGGACATTGTTTTACTGATCCCAAGGCCTCCTTCCCATCAACACAAGAAGACCTGCCGAGCTCTCGCTCAGCAGCGCGTCTCCAACTTTCTCATTCTCCACAATTCTCTACTTCCATGACAGTTTTTAACAGAAAATTAGGGAGCTTCAAATAATTATGATAGGATAAATGTGCTTCTCATTATTATGAGTTTTACATGTCTGAGGAACTGTAAAAGTAAAATACTTGCCCTCTGTGCACTATACCATGAGATTCAGGGAGTTCCAACAGCAATAGCATTTACTGTTTACCAACAAACCTCAGGAAAATCTCAACTAAAAATAAGAGCTCAGTATCTGAGGACTTGCTTCTTTCTAATCTTAAACTTATAAAAAAATGGAAAAGCTGAGTTTAGAACATCTTTCTCTACTAAACTAATATCATTCTGATATTTTTTGGTGACTGCCTACTGCAGTTACATAATTGCTGGATAAAGGAGGAGAAAATGACATTTTCTACCTGGACTTGCACAAAACATTTGACACTGTCCTGCATGAAATCTTTGTCTCTAAAATGGAGACATGAATTTGATGGCTGGACCACTTGGTGGCTAATTAATTGACCGGATGGTCACATTCAAAGAGTTGCAGTCAACAGCTCAGTGTCCATGTGGAGACCAGTAAAAAGTGATATGCCTCAGGGGTTTATATTGGCACATGTGCTGCTTAACTTCTTTGTCACCAACATGGACAGTGGGATTGAGTGCACCCTCAGCAAGTCTGTTGACACCACCAAGCTGTATGGAGCTGTGTGGAGTGGTTGACATGGTGGAGGGGAGAGATGCCATGAAGTTTTAATAGGCTTGAGAGTTGGGTCTGTGCTAGCTTCATGAAGTTTAATAAGGCCAAGTGCAAGGTCCAGCATGTGGGTTGGAGAAATATCAAGCACAAATACAGACTGGGCAGAGAATGAATTGAGAATAGCCCTGAGAAAGACTTGGATGTGCTGATGAAAAGTGGAACATGACCTGTTTTAGAGAAATAAACCCAGTGACTATAGACAAGAATGGACAACTGGACTAGATTTCCACTACCTATGTTACCGTTTCCTAAAAACTAAATAGCTGACTGAACCTGTTCCTTCATTTTTTTTTCTTTTCTTTTTTTTTGTCAGTGAATTGCAATGGCCAACACTGCATCTTTCACAAGCATAGATTTGGAGAGGAGGGAAAAAAAGAAAAAGGCCTGAATCAAAATCTATTTTTATTTCCTGAAGAGGCACTTATCCATTCAGAGATACATGGACTTGTGGATTTTACATGTCTCTTTAGTCAAGTCTTGTAATCAAGTGTCTAGAACCAATAGAAGAGACCTCCATCAGAGCAAGATCTCTCTGGAGAAAAAGAGTAGCTGTTTCAAGATGCAATTTGAGTAATCTGATGAGGGAAAATTGAGTTGTTCAATTGGAATAACTTGTTACTAGCAGTTTACCTAACACTATTAACCTGAATACAGGTGTGCTTGTAACATAAATGAGAAAATCTGCCAGGTTAAAAAGTACAGCAGCAAAAGCTGATCTTTCTCCACTGCCAAAAAGAGAGCACTATACATACTTGCTAGTATCTCACTACAAGAGATTAGCAACCTTGCACCAGATATAATACTGAAGAGGACATCTGGTAAAGATTTCTTGGATTTCCAGAGATATTTTTTTTAAAAAAAAGATATGTAGACTTTTCCTCTGAAAAGACCTGACATGTTGCCATTAAAAGGAGACTTTAAATATCATGGCCTTTCATTGCCTCTGCATTGATTAAAGTGCCTGAATTTCATCCTCACATATTAGAGGACCCTTTGCCTTATGCAGTTATAATAGCAGAAATAGGTCAGGGAGCAGGTGCTCTGACTGTAGAGACTTAAATGGTGCCCCAGACAACTCACAGTCCAAATCTATAAGATCTTGTCTACAAATGTAATGACTTAAAAGTTCCTAGCAGGAAATTCTCAGTTTCATAACTTGGAAAACCTAATCCGCAAAAAGCATTTTTCTGTTTCTAGCTGTTGTCAAAAAAAAAAGAAAGGCTTGGGTTTGTGATTGGTCTTTTTGATACATCTAATTCAAAAACTTTTCTCAAGAAAGTTGAAACTATATAAATCATTTTTTTAATGTTATTTTTCACATGATAAATTTGGTGTTCAGCTAATACTGAAACTGTAATTTTAAGAACCTTTTGTTAATTTATGACTTCTGGTTCACTCAATGTTTTAAATAATGGCAGAGTTTTTGATAATGACTGTTGGTCAGTCAAATATGTTCCATTTCAATTTTGAAATAAGAACTTATGAAATTGACTGTCAAGGCAATCACAACGGAATGAATTTAGTTAGAGGTAATTATAGCATGAGATTGGCTATCCAGGCAGTTATTAACTAACTAGATTAACTTTGGGGAAAATTATGCATTTTCTCTGAATCTTAAAATGAATTTTCTTTACTCTGTGTATGCCCTGTCTATAATGTAGATTATTGTTCATTAACCTTTATGCAAAGAATCAATTACTTTGTTTCATGTTTGAACACTGCTTCTTTCCAGAATACCTTTCTCATTCCTTTCAATCTCTGACATTAATATGCTTCCAACTGTTCATTTGCATAGGAAGTTACCTGCTGGTTGCAGACAAAAATGGAGATTAAGACATGGCATGAAAAGACACGTGATGGCAAAAGCTTGTAGGAGCTAAATTAAACCAGTGGTTTTTGTTTTCATTCCAACTTTTAAGACCTTAGGTGTGGTGTGTTATAGCAATAGTCATACTTAGTTTTGAAGTTATGTGTTGATAATTCCAACCTCCTAGTTTTAAGTAATCTCTGGAATGAAGTAGTATACTTTATTCCTGTGAAGAATCTGCTTTGATTTTAGCACACACATCACAGAACTCTATGAAATAGCAGTTTAGATATATCCATCTGATTGTTGAAAATAAAACTAAATAAAACTGGTTATATTTATGATTGAATGCATCTCTAGAAATAAACTACACTGTCATATGAAATTAGAATAATCAAACTATTTTAAAAAATCAAGGAATTTCAAAATACACAAATGTTTATTATTCATTCTAAATATAAGATTAGTAGGGATCAGATACTGGGATGTGAAGTCGCTGAGCAGCCCAGATAGTGACCACTAAAGGTTAGGAACTACTTGCCAAACCTACCTAGTCAGAAAAGCGTGCACTATTATTAAACAAGCAGTCTATTACACTGAGCTACTCTACATATGCTTTCTTAGAAAGTTAGACTCGTGCTGAAACAAGATGTGATTTGGGAATGGTTGCATTTGAGAGATAAACTGTCTGGGATTAATATTTTGGCTGCAATAACTGAAGTTGGTCGGGACATCTGATTTATATACAACTCTGTTCCAAATAGGTCTGTTGAAAGACCTTATTCTTTTTTCTTTTTGTTGCTTTTTTTTTTATGAAAGTTTTCTGATGTCAGAGGCACTTTATGATAAACGATGTTAAGGTCCATCATGTAGTTCCATGAAACACTGAACACATAGGTTAGTGATACGTATCACCATTTGTAAAATCCCTTTTCTGGGTAGATTAATCTTGTGCTAGCTGCTAGATTTCTCAGTAGCAAAACATACTCCAAACTATTATGCAGTGTTCTGCCCTGACATTTGGAACAAGATTTAACTCTGAAATAGCAACTGGCTTAAAAAAACTATGTTGTATATAACAAGAATTGTGTCTGTAAAGAGATGCGGAAAGTCCTGACACCAGAAATTAAAAACAAAATATGTGAAGATGAGGCAAATCAGTTTATTGACAGAAGTTATAGTTCCCTTTTTTGAGCAGAGGAACATTATTCATTTCAATATATCTGTAAATTTTTATAACTTAGTAAATGATTTTTTAAGACTCTTAAATACTACATGGCCGTGCTGTAAGATTGTGACTTAACATTATCTGGAGTAGGAGAAAGAAGTCTGGTTGTATTGTTGAAATATGCATTTCATAGGGGCGATGTCATGGTTGATTAAGTCAATTCATTAAATTAATTGAGATAAATATAGTCCTGATGATGTTTTAACAAAATCGTGTTTTACTGTGTCCAGTTTTGGGCCCCTTACCACAAAAAAGCCATTGAGGTGCTGGAATGGGTCCAGAGAAGGGCATCAAAACTGGTGAGGGGTCTGGAGAGTAAGTCTTATAAGGAGAGGATGAGGGAACTGGGGTTGTTCAGTCTGGAGAAGAGGAGGTTGAGGAGAGACCTTATCATGCTCTATAACTACCTGAAGGGAGGGTGTAGAGAGGTGGTGGTCAGTGTCTTCTCCCAAGTCACAGGAGATAGGACAAGGGGAAATGGCCTCAAGTTGCACCAGGGAAGGTTTAAATTGAATATTAGGCTGCACCAAAAGGGTTATCAAGCACTGGAATAGGCTGCCCAAAGAAATGGTTGAGGCACCAGCCCTGAAGGTGTTCAAAAGACAAGTTTACATGGTCCTCAGGAATATGGTTTAGTGATTTTTATTTCTTATTTCTTATATATATTTTTTTTTTTTTGGTCAGAGTTAGATTGATGATTGGACTAGATGATTGTTAAGGTCCCTTCCAGCCTAGATGATTCTATTATTCTAAGCTGCAGAGCTGTGTATCTAAGGTCCAAAAAGTGAAAAGGTGTCTTCTGTCTCCTTGCTTCCTTAAACAGTAGACCTTTAGCTCTTTGAGAGTTTTAAAATTAAGTGGACATCAAATAAAACCCTTCAGTAGTTTTCACAAGTGTCTTAAAATGACATCAACCTAAGAGGGGTTAGAAAGTTGCAGGATTAACAGTCCGTTAAGGGATCTAACTCACCTTTGCTAAGGTTGACAAATTTGGAATGCCAAAAGTCTTAGAAAGTGCCTGTCCGAAGCTTTTTTACTGTCAGAAGATAAATGACGTCAAGGATGTCTTCTTAGTCACATTTCCTTAATTAACTCCTTAATAAAAATTAAAAAAAAAAAAAAAAAGGAAGATGGAAAACATGTCAAACTTTCTCAAGAACAGAGCAACCAAAGGACTGAATGCCATTTTTCTGTGGGGTACACAGTTCAGTTTCTCACCAGGAAAAAGTTGAGTTTACCTAAAATCTAGTTTGCTGATTTTTCTGGGCGTGTTTTGCTGTCATTACCCAGAGTGTAAGACAAAGTCTTACCATGCTTGAGTTGATTGATCTATGCAGAAGGAAACGTGCAACTGAATGGACATCTTTTCATGTTCATCCTTTTATCTCTTAAAAGTATCTTCCAGCATATGGTAAAATAGTATCATATTGCTGGTTCCTCTTTTCTGGTCACTCCTTAAAAAAGGTAGCTGTCACAACCTCATGGATGGAAAATCCTCTAACAATTAATTGAAGCTTAATTTCCTTTTGAGACAGCACCTGCTGTCCTGGTACCTTGATGATACTTGTAATGAGCCATCCAGAGCTCATTAACAATATTTTGAAATATTAACAAGAATTTGAAAGAGAACACTAAGCAAATACTGAGCTACTGAAATAATCAGTGAATGGTACCATGAAAGTATTACCCCTCTACCTTGACTGGCATTTTCATTTTTGGACTGAGCACTAACCAAGAAGTAGCTACTACAAAAATGATATCTGATGGATGTTTTGAGGATTACGTCTGATTAGTCTCATCTGACTATGACTTTTTTCTGAATTACACATACTGTCTAACTTTTTTTCAAATCTGGCTCATTCACATACCTCAAAATTGTTGTGCGTGCTTGTTTCATCAGGTATGTATAACCAGGAAAAAATCCCTCTGATAGTATTAGTGGAGATATTACTTTAACACATAGTTCATTTGGTTTGCCTGTTCTTAATTTAGAAGCTTGACTGAGACTTAGAAAATCATCTGTGAACAGTATGCTACTAAACTTATCAGTAACAAGCATTTACAGGTCATCGGCCACCTTATATTCTTCTTAACATCTAAATATAAAACTACTTAGCTTGAAGTATTCTGCAAGTTATTTTGCAAATTGCTTTCTGTGGAGAGAAAAAACCCCACCCACTAATAAAGCATTAAAGCCCTGAAACTTCAATTCTCCTATCTCCCCTGTTTTCACATGTGCAGAAGTGTGTAATAACCCCTATAATGTCAAGCTGCCTCTGTACTGTTTCATTACTTGAGTGTTTCACTTAACTACAGTACATACAATACAGAATTTGTTTAACCTTTCCAGACTCTAAGAGGAGATGCCACAGCTGAATAGTGGGGCATATGTGAGGTTTTTTTATCCTTGTGGGAAACAGTAGTTTAGAAATAGCTTCATCAGCTGTATCTATTTCATGCATAACCGCAGGAGGTTGTTGTCAGTGGGAAACAGAACCAGACCTTATAGGTTCTTAGTTTCCTCACCTCATAAGCACTGCAGCAAGCTATATCTTGGGATGTTACTAAAAATATCAAAGAAATTGGCACACCACTGTTGCCATAATGCAAAAATAATATGAAAAACAAAACTCTTAGCAGGTAGACAGTAGTTAATGTTGCAAACCTCTTTAGCTGTGTAAATAACCATCTGCTGTTATAAGTAATTTCTGTTCATTTTGGTTTTCAATGACAAATGAGTGATACACTTCAAGCATGACAGCTGTTGTTGGTGGTTTGTTTTTAAATACATTCTAGTTTTAGCCAGGTGCTTACCTGTTAAAATCTTGAGAGACTAATATCTGAATTCAGAATGTTTTCCAAAGACCATTGGAGAAAATCTCAGGAGACAGTCTATTTATGAGCCTGAGATGGCAACATTTCCAGGTAAAATGTTCTAGTATTGAGATTAAACACTCAAAATACCAGGTGCCTTTCTAAAGCTTTAGAAATAAAATCCACACTATGGTTTTCCAGAATGTTTAAAATTATCTAGTGAATGATTTTTTTTCACTTTGCAATGAAACTTAGCACGTAATCTTTATTGTTATAATGGAATGTTATTGTTACAGGGGATGCAATGACCTTAAATTTAGGAAAGTTTTGAAGGTAAATGGAAAATAAGTTCCAGCTTTAATAGAGCTTTATTGGCTTGGTCATGCCAACATAATCAGGGGTGAGATGAAGGGTGGAAAATAAAGCAAGTGTTAATCAACTCATGTGAATAACACTTCATGCAATGTCATAAAGGATGGAAAAACAGAAAAAACAGGTACGTATGAAGTGGATTCACTCTGAGGTCACCAAAACTTGTCTTGAAGAAAGAATTATGTAGGTGTGAAGTTGCTGACAGAATTTAAAGCATCCCTCCTGAGATTTATTTTACATTATTTTCTTTGCACAACACAGCAGGCATGTGGTTATGGCATTTGTTAGTGTATAATGTGTCTTGGGTGAACTACAGGACTGTAGCAGAAGTTCAGTGGTACTTAATCGTACAAAAGGCAAACACATGAACTTAAAAACTAATTATTGAATGCCTGCTGTTTATTTGGAGCTTATACCCTGAAATTAAAAAGACAGACCTGAGTGTGACAGTTGAACCCAAAATAAGTATGTGACACAGCTGCAGGAAGCTCAAAAGGAATTTGGTGGGATTTTTTATTAGTTTTTGTGAGGGTTTTTGGTTTTTTCACATGCAATTTTTGTTTCCTCTATGAAGCTGTTTAAAGCAATTTCCTCTATATTATTTTCAAAAAGTCTCAGAACCTTCAGCAGTTCATGTGGGTCTGTTAGTAACAGGAATTTTAAATTCAAGAAATTCACTCCTGTGTTACATGGCAAGCAAACAAACCATCCACACAGCGTATTATGACTTCTGAATGTATGTGGGACTCTTGTAATAGCCTCAAGTATTAAAACAGCAGTTTACAATGTGTCACACTTATCTGGGAAATTTGAGGAGACTAGTGGCTAGGGACAGCTTTGAAGTATTTCTTGATAGTACACTAATCTGCTGCTTGAGTACAAAGCATGTATTAAAAATATCTAAACCACTTTGCAGCAGGAAGGAAAATGTTTAGACTTTTTTCCCTTTATCTATCAAGATAGATGGGTGGCCAAAAATGTTAGTAGCTTAGGAAAAAGAACACTTGGACACGTTAATTATAGAAAAAAGAAACCTAACACATCTCTAAAATGTTTTTTTTTTAATTTAGTGTGATTATTTTATTTACTTAAACAAGACATGAGATGAGACAAATTTATTGATGTCTCCCATGCATTCTCCGTCAAGCCCAACCACAGGTTAGCCTCCAGTAATGTTTGAGAAATAGTCAATGTCACTTAAAAAACTTCTGTGAACAAAATACAAAATTATGGCACTGGATCAATGTGTTATTTCTCTGTTCTTTTAATATACAGTGACAGTTGAAAATGTGAAATCTTACTAATTTCTCAATTGCAGAATATCTTAACAAATTAAATGGAAATAAATGTAACTTAACATATAATTCTTGAATTAAAATTGCCAAGATAGGATTTAACTAGGTGTGAGGAAATAACTAATCTGTATATGTTGTGGTTTTTGGGGGGTTGTTTTTCCCCTATTGATTCTAATATTAGTGAATGCTTTGAGTGTTTTGTGGGAGAAGGCCTTTTTTGCTGCGTATATAAACCATGGTATTTTCTGACATTTACAGCAAATGCACGAGAAATGTCTGAAGGTAGAGAGAGAAACCTTATATGCTTGTCATTTCCAAAGTTCATGCTCGAGTTTATGTGGTCAGTGTCTCAGAGTGACTCTGGGGAATAACATCTGAATTTAAAGTGTATACTATGTGAATTATCCCTGATGGCTACTGTAGCTGTTTCTGCAATATGCTTTAACTCGTTCTATATAATGAAAAATCAGCATATTTCTAAAGAATTGACCTCCCTGATTTTAGGAAAGGAAGGCAGGGGAATATGAGAGAAAAACAAAACTATAATTAAAGGATATCAATCAGCATTTTCCTTTTCTACAATGTCCCTCATTTTAAATCCAGATAAAATAAGGAATGTCACTTTTTGAACTTTTTTTGATTGCTAGACATATTTGGAAATATAATCTATCTCATTGTAAAGCGGAGTTTAATTGAAAGTTTTTTCAAATAGCTTTTTCACAAAGGAGTTTTCACTCACAAAAATAATAATAATAAAAACCAAATCCATCCCATCCATCTAAAGAGAAAATGACCATGAGTGGTTGTGCTATTACCCCCTCAGGTATACACTTTAAATAAAATCAGGAGCTCTCTTAGCAGTACCATCAGGGTAAAAGAGTAGGTGTATTTCTTCTCCTTTAAGAAATGATAGAATATTGTATTCTTCCCAGTCTTGGCTACAACATGTTTTTTCTGAACCTTTCTCTTAATAGAAGAAACTGAACCTCAGACATAATAATTAGTGTTCATTAAAATTACAGTTTCTATTTCAGAAAGCAAATGCTAACTCTAAAGTGAAAGTCAGTTAAAGCTTTCTTAACTAGATTCATATGGATAGAAAAGTATACTGATATCCAAAGAGTTCAATGATTGCAAGCAGCAAGGGGACTAATACATTCAGTGGAAACAAACTTTGGAAACTGCTTAACTGACTTAATACTTTCCAATAAATTTATACAATATTAAGACTAACAACTCAAAAGTTTTGGTTTTATTCCACTATTATTTGACTGTGAAAATACTTTGCTCTTTAATCTGGAGTTACTCTTCTATTCATGAAACGCTGGACAATTAGCCTGGACACTAAACTCTGACTGGTTTCTGTCTTTCTTCCCAAATCTCTGAAATAAGTAATTGCAAATTACTTGGGATGATCAGAATTAACTATAATCTGAAAGCAGATCTTTACTGATGTTTGTAAATACCTCTACAGTACAAATAAATCCTAAACTAGCATATGACTTGGTGCATGTATGTATTGAGGAGTACAAGAGATCAATGAGCATTTTTACATGTTAAACCAAAAATTACAGTAATGAATGAATTTTGGATTTTTATGGCTCAGCAAGATTGACTGTCTTGTAACCAGTGTAGTTTTAATATAGAAGAACATGAAAAATGCACTCAGTTCTCTGAAAAGAACTCCAAGTTCACAAAGGGATGAATTTGCCAGTTTATTATTATTGGGATAAAAATTCTGTGTGGGAGACTGTCTAAACTAATAGATCTATTGAAGAGTTGCAATATTAACAATATTCCCTATGGCTATGTTACCACAGCAGAAGAGAAGATGGTGGTATTGTCTTAAGTGACAGTGATACCTTGAGAAAATTTGAAGTAAATTGTTTAAAATTTATTTCAAAACAAGAAAGAAAGCTCATCTAAATCTATGAATTTTAAAATATTAGAAGATCATTAATTGTTTTTGTCCAGGTAGGACTAAGAAAGAATAATAGAAGTCACATATACATTTGTGACTCTTGCAACACAAATTAAAGCGGTGGCTTTTCCATTGTGTCATTTGTCTTTCTTTCCTTCCTTCTTTAAGGTGGGACTTCCAGCTCCTCTACCAGAACATGGTGAGAAGGGAAGTGATTTCAGTGGGGTTTTGTTCATTTGTTTTCAAATGCTTGAGGTAAGGACAGTGGGACTTGCTTTTGATGAAATTTACCATCCACGTTGTACTTCTAGGAAACTTGAATTAGGGTTAGATAAATTCTCAAAGTCTTGACCTAAATCAAATCTCTTTCGTTCCCAGTATAAAAAACTTCAGTGGAGGTCTAATTGTAAAGTGTTTGTGCTGGCTATGAAGTAATTGGATACTATTTTTGCAGGTAATCAAATACAATCAAATATGGTTAGTGATCAGGAATTGTGTTGGTCTACATGTGTGTTGATATTATCTACAACCATGCCCACTTAATAGTAGTTTCTGCAGGAAAATGTATTGTAACGTGTGTTTGTGATGGTACAGGTCCATTTTGTCAAATTTACTTAAAACAAAGTGATACTTTCCCTTAAAGCAAAGTGGTACAGGCCTGCAGATGGCAAGGGGGGGTTCAAAACTGTCTTAGCTACATAGCTCTTAATCTCATTAGATAATATTACTTTTTAGAATCTTAAGTAGTGCGTGAAACACTGGAAAAGCCACTAAAATCTGTAGCACTACATGGCAAAGGTGGATTAGCTAGATATATTTATTGCTGCTTCACAGTGGACGGGTGGTTAAGTATTCCTGAAGTCATTATGTTGCTGTTTTTTCTAGAGTATCTTTTGGGTTAAGTGGCAACTACAAGTTTATCCTGTTGTTAAATCATCACCTGCAGAGCGTTTGCTTTCTGATACTGTAATGCAAATAGTAATAAAATAGTGAAACTTAATAAGCACCCTTCACCCCATTCACCTCATGTTAGTTGTCACCTAATGTACTAGTGGAAGAATTTGTAATGATACAATAATTAGAGCATTTATATATTATACGTGTATTTGTGTGTGTGTTTGTGTGAAGTTGTTTTTCTTCTGTCAGGATTAAATAAGAGGAAGAAATTCTGAGTGGAGAGAACAGGTTTTGACTGACAAAAGGTAGGAGGCATGATTTACACCGAAATAGGTTGTTATGATATTTCTGTGATTCAGCACTCAAGACTTGAATGTTACGACAAAGAACCTTATGGGAATGAAACTGTATTCTGATATTACCTTAATTCCTGTGACCTTCTTCCTGAATATAGGCAAATCTTGCCCTCAAGGATTTTGAGTCATGTCATCCTGTTCTAGCTCTACTCAATACTTCATATAGTGATTTTGTTTTGCTAGGAAGCAAATATTTCAGCTGATGAGATGCTTTGTATTTCTATAGAATCCCTCATCTAAAGATCTTAAAGTAAGGAAATACATCTTAAGGAAAAAATTAGCTTTATGTTTCATCAACAATAGCCAAGGTCAGAAGCTCTGCCCTGGAGCAACTTCTGCCCCAACATTTTGGATAAGTGGAAAGGTACACTGTGATCTGTATAAATTACATGGAGTAGTTCTGGTACAAACAAGTTACTGTTGCCCATATAAGCCTTCAGAAAACCTGTTTCTAACTTTTAGTCTTTCTTCATTTAGTCAGTGCAGTTCTTACTCTCTGAGTGGCAACTTTACTGAATTAATCTTAAGACAAGGTGATGTTTTAGTAAAACAGAATGGCTTTACATGTTTGCTATAGTTTAGATAACTGATTCTAAACACTTCTCCCTGAAATTAAATACATCATTGTTAGGGGATGCTAATAGTCTTTATCACTTCTTGGAAATGTAATCTGCTTTCTATATATAAACCAGAAGATGTGTGACAAGAGAAATAATTACTGTGCACATAGCAAGCTTTGTCAATGGTCCCGGCAAGAAGTAGGTATGAAGCTTCAAATTTGGTTTGCTAAACAAAGGTTGTTAGATAATGGTAAACTAGAGAGACATAAATATATATATATAAATAATCAGAAAAACTCCATAACAAGTCACCCACCACCACATCACAATAAAAATTAGGCAAATACAGATCTGAAGGTACTACTAACTGTGATGGGGGAAATGCATTAGACCTGTGTTTGTTCACTTATCTTCTGATATTGCTTAATGGCTCAGCAAAACAAGTGGTCACCAAATAAATTATTTTCCTCTCCTGCTTTGAGAGGGTAAAAATTCTAGATATAAAACCTGTGAGGTTATGATTAGGGTGTACCATGTCTGCAAAAGCTCATATGGTTTAAGGAGGAAAATACTAAGATTCAGGAATACTTGGCTGCTTTGGAGACTAGAAGAACAGGCCCTAGCTGGCCCTGGCTAGTTAATGTACTGCATTTTTCAACTGTTAACCTCAAAATTTTTTAAAAACTATCATCCCTTCCTTTTGTAAAAGTAATGAAGCTGAAGGAAGATGGACTGATTTTTCTCACAGATAACAAAAAGACAATGAACATGAAGAAGTAAAGTCTTAGTCCCAGGTGCCCAGTCTAGTGCACTTTCCAATAGAATTTTTGCTTTTTTGAGACACTGTGATAGAATACTGTTCTTGCAGGCATCTCAGTAAAACACAAACAAATCATGTTCGTAATTTCTCTCTGGACAGAGATATAGGTGGACAGAAATGCTACACTGCTTTTTATTTCTGAAGGACATCCTATAGTTTCTTTATTTGGGCATAACTTGGGGATTGGATGGGAACAATGGGATGGGTGACCTTTCTTGCCAAGGATTTCCCTGAATAGGATATCTGAAGCCTCCTCAAACAAACACAACAAGATCCAGTGTACTATTTAATGAAACCGTTCCTGTAAATGGCATTTACACTGACATAAAGTCCATCATAAGAGAAATAGAATATAGTAAAAGAGGCCAGCTATGTTAAACATTTTTAAGGTCAGGTAAAAAAAAAAGGTCTGGCCTACTGAAGTATGTCTGGAGATATACTCAGTAGGATATTTATATAAGTTCCATATCAAAGTGTTTGGGTGTTTTTATGGATGGTATGGGCATTTGAGGTTTTTCTTTTGGGTTTTTGTTTGGTTTTTTTGTTTGGTGTTCCTTTCATCATTACAGTTTAGAGAAAGTACTCAAGTAGCTGTAGACTGTTTGGGGGTTTAATGGGCAAACAGTCACCGGAAGCTTTAATATAGATCTTTGTCCTGCACAACTGTATAAGAAATTTTGTTCTCATCTATTTTTCTATAAGGACTGAGCAAGCATCCCTGTGCATGCTCCAGGGATGATTTGGGACTTTATGTGATAAATGCATTGTAACCTGGGAAGAGAAGTCTCCCAGAGAATAACCTGGGAAGGGAGTGACAGGAAGATTTAAAAGGGCAGAACATCTGCTCTGTGTCAAGCCTAAAAAAAATAGTTCCGTACCTCCAGTAATGCTAGAGTATGGAATATGTGAAATAGTTTTACTGCCTTCATAATGACATGAAGATGGAAGGATCCCCTCAGAATCACCAGCTCAATTTCTAGTGTGCACTGGCTTTTAGCTAAAGTGAATGAGCAAAGAGAAAGGAAAAATTACTTTACCTTTTCAGATAGACCTGCTGTATAGATACTAAGGTAACTGCACATTCTGAAACCTTCTTGGAAGAAGAAATACCTTTAAGGTCCAGAAATCACAGCTCAAGTGACATAAAATTTGGGAAGATAAAGTTTTAAGATATTCAATAAAATGAGGAATGTAGAAAAAAGACAGATATGACACATTTTCAATACAGATGTGTTTTCAGTAAAGCTTGCTTTTCTTGTAGTATAATAAACCCTAAAATATTTTCCCCCTACTGTTGCTAATCAACAGAGAGGTTCCTGGCTATGAGGCAGCTAATCTCACAAACCTTCTTAACAGAGAACTGCTTAAACCACATCCTTATCCTCTAAAAGAAACTCTACTGTTTGTTTGATGTAAGTTGTACCGATGAGACCAAGGAATTCAGTGGTCTGAGAGACATCAGTCTCAATAAGATTAGTAGTTTTCCTTTCCTTATGTTGTAGCACTGCAGCTGCTTAGAAACTTGCAACAGAGGCTTCAAAAGAAACCACATAACTGAAGGCATATTGCCTACTGTATTAAATTTCAGATTTATGTGGAATGTAAGTTCCTTACTGAGCACTATGAAGATAAAAATCCTAAGATCTGTCTCTTCCTCAGCCTCCACCCAGGGGAAAGCTTTGACTGTCATTTATCAAAAAATATTCGTTCAATAGTTAACATATATAAACAACTTAGTCATTGTACCTATTCAGTTGTACTCCACTGTATCTTACCTGCTTTTTCCCATTCACTTAATACTTCAACTGCACTGCTATTTAGTTCATTTGCACTGCAGTCTTGCTACATGGGAGGTTGAGGGAGGAAACTCTGTATATTGACATCTAGAAGCACTCATGCTCTATCAAAAGTAGGGAGAAAATAAACCTATCCTGCATAGAATAATGTATTAGGTTTCAGAACAATCAACTTTTTTTTGCAAGGTTTGGGATGTAGTTTATTGTTTAAACCTATTGTTTAACTTTCAGTGTTTTCAGAATGAGAGTATCTTCCCTGTTCTCCACATATACTACCTGTTTAAATTAAAAGTACCAGTTTATCCAATAGTTCTTGTTAATGTTAACACCAAAAGTTTAACATTATGTTATTACATAGAATCATTGAATGATTAAAGTTGGAAGGTCACTTAGTTCCAACCTCCTGCCATGGGCAGGGACACCTCTCACTAGATCAGGTTGCTCAAAGCCCCATCCAACCTGGCTTTGAAAACTTCCAGCAAAGGGGCATCCACAAATTCTCTGGTCAACCTGTTCCAATGTCTCACCACCCTCACTGTAAAGAATTTATTCCTAATATTTATTATATATCTACCCTTTTCCAGTTTGAAGCCATTACCCTTTGTCCTATCACTACTACACTGTAGGCCCCCCTTAGATGCTGAAGGCTGCTATTAAGGTGTTCCGGGAGGCTTCCCTTCTCCATGCTGAACAACCACAGGTCTCTCAGCCTGTCTTCATAGAAGAGGTGCAGCAGACCTCTGATCATTTTTTGTGTCCCTCCTCTGGACTGGCTTCAACAGGTTCATGTCCTTTCTGGGTTGAGGGCTCCAGAACTGGACACAGTACTCCAAGTGGAGCCTCAACAGAGCAGAGGGGCAGAATCACCTTCCTTGACCTGCTGGTCACGCTTCTTTTGATGCAGCCCAGGATGCTGTTGTTTTTATTTAGTGTCTTCCTTCCTGTGCATCTAACTACTCTCTACAGCAGAGGTGTGTGTAGCTGTTGCGTGGCAGGTCATGAGCACAACACTAAAGTCAAAATGCAGACTGTGATTTCATTTCCTTGTGTAGAGACTGAACACAAAGAATGGTTTTCAAATTATTAAAATTATTTTTTTCAAGTGCCTCACTCTTCATCAGCATTAGACTGAGTGGGCTTGCATTCAACTAGGTATGCTATGTGATCTTTGTATGTGATTATTTTTAAAAGCACTTTCTGTCATATTTTCACTGTTTCTTTGGACAGTGGTGGATCACTAAGTGATTACTGTATTCCTCAGTTAATAAAATCATACAATTCAAGACTCTTATTTGGCATTTTTAACTATAATGACATCTAGATCTAATAATATTTGTCATCAATGAGATCATAATTAAAAATAGTAGTCATTGTAACCTAAGAAAGTACCCCTAATAGCAGAACAATGATACCAACAGTATGGGTCTGAAATAACTTCAGTATTTTATATGCTGAGTTGCACGACATAGTGTCGAGTAGAAAAAGAGTATTTTTGGCTTTCCTGATAGCATGCAAAGAATTTGGAGGAATTAAAGAGTGTAGCAAAGGAATAATGTTTTTTTCCTAATCTTCTAGATAATTATTATTTAGAAAAACCACCTATGGAGATGGGTTTGTGAAAAAATTATTCAGTAGCAATTGCTTGAATAATATAAAAGCTTACATAATCTTGCACTATAACATTAAAAGACATAAACTTTAAATTATGACTTTCTGTTCAGGTACCTTTAAGCACATTCTTGATGTGTAGGGTTGTTTGTTTTTTTTCAAAAACAGGTACAAACAAGTATTTTTTTTTATTTTCACTGACAATAAATTAATTTTGGTACCAGCAATGAGGAAGTAACAAGGGCTGTGAAAGTTGAAATTTCCTGATCTTTCTACTATTTTAAGGAATGCTCTGCAAGCCCTCCTCAAACCTAATCTATATAACCTGTCAGATTGGAATTTAACTGAAATAGTAGAAAAAAGTGTCTCAAAATTACTTTGGTGGTCTTGACAAATACCTGTAAGTGCCAAGGAGGAGATCTTCTAATGTGCTTTCACTTTCACAGGAATTAGGACTGTGATCTTTTTACTATAACTTGTTCTTGTCTGTCTTTGGTAGCATTTACTTAACTCAATTGACAGGAAATTAATAGAGAATTGTCTTACTTCTTAGTAGCTTGTCTAAAGTGTTTTCTGTAAACTTGAACAGGGGAATAAGAGTTAGCAAACCTTTTTAATTTTTTTTAGGCAGAAGTCCACGCAGTCTCTTCCTGCCCTAAATCTATTGTTTCTTAGAGTTGACTTTCATTATGGTTCAATTGCTAGCAGATACTGTTGATATCTCTGTCAACATGGGCCTCCAGAGAGATAAAATATCTGTGCTGTATACAACGTTCATACTATAATAACTTTTTGAGAGGAATCAGAATGTGATGAAAATTATGAAAATACAGGACAATTCAATGGAAAAATTTGTGTTATTTTGAGAAATAATTGAGATGATAATAAAGGTGTAAATTTATTCTTAATTACTTTGTAATTGCTCTAGGTAGAGGAATTGTTTAATCTTTTCTGAAACAGCATTCTGCATTTTATATGGAGCAGCAGCTGTAAGATTTAGGAAGGTATATTTTCAGTATAATTTGAATCCTTCCTTAACATGAATTATGTCTTTTATGTGTCAGAGCATAAATATTTCCAAAATGAGACAGTTTACTCCAGGTGAGGGATAAATGCTTTTAGGAAAGCTAGTCAGAAATTTTTAAAGGCTTTTCGCATTGTGTGCCGGTTTTCCTTTCTTCGCTCTTCTGGAAATGCCTCTATCTTTACATAATTTGGAAGCAAGATTGTCTAGATTCTTAAATTAGATATAGCTCAGTAAAAGTCTCAGGGTTAGGTGTGCTGCATGCAGGTGTCATTTGCCTTTATTCCGTTTACAGCAACAGATGTTTTTTATGATAATTTTTTCTCTCAGATTTTTTCTTAGCCTTGTTGCTGAGTAATAATAAATTAAAAAAGAAACTAAAAGAATAAAAAGAAGTCTTGTCTAAGAATTTTAAAAGCTGTATCCTTTATCCTTAATAAATGAAACACAAGAAAGTGGCAGGCAATATATGCCATAACCTTGCATTTTTCTTATTAGATTAATATAGATAAGCCCTGCCATTGTCGCTCTAATCTGCATAATGTCTCACTTATAAGAGTCTAGGTTTGCAAGCTTAATCATAATCTTATAGTGAGAAAGTACACTTCCATGTTTAACTCATTGCTGTGCAACCATGAATTCTTAAATTCAGTGTATTGTTGTTTTTTCCAGAAAAGTAGAAAATAAATACCTAAGAAGCTCACACTTAAAACAGTAAACTAATAATTTTGTTATATTAAAAATTATGACAATATATGAACATTCACAGGCCATGTCCTCTTTTATGGAAAAGGAATTTATACAACAAAAAATTTTAGCTGTTAGGATATAATTTTTTGTGGAAAGTCTTTAAGTGAGCAAACTGAAATAAGAAATATTTTTTTCAGAATGTCATCACCATAATATCAGTCAATGGTTTAGTTGAGCAAGTCGAGAATCCAAAACCCCATCATAGGCTAATAGATAAGCAATAATGTTTTCAGTATGATAGTCTGCTTGAGACTTCTTGTGGGTTTTCATATGTTCATGCATGCAAGGTTTGCGAATAGCTTCAACATAAAAATTCAAGGGAGAGGACAGAGACCATAGAAACCTGATGGGATTGTATGTACTATAGTCAGGAGATAACAAGATGTGGTCCTTTATGATTTTGTGTATGTGAAAAAAAAATAATTGTCAAAACCCCATGCAATTATAGAGAAGCTTGTTTAAAAAGATAAAATTAAAAAAATATTGAGAAACCACAACTGCTTGTCTGTGGTATAGGTCACTCAGGAGGGAAAATTGAGGGTTTTTGAGAAATGTGGTATAGAAGAAATCTTTGTTAGCTGGGATGGGCTGAGAACTATGAGTATGTTTGGAGTGAGATTGGTAGAAGCAAATTTTGTGGGTGTGATATGATTGCTTCCATAGGAGTAGTGTTATTGAATAATGCAAGAATCTAAGAGGCCTAGATTTGGAAAGAATTGAAGTGTTCCAAGGATGAAAATATATGTAAAATAAGGTAATGACAGGAACAACAGAATTTAATAGCTGGCAGTTGTACAGTAATCAAATCATCTGGGAAATAACTGTATTGGAATTGGTCAATATTACCTAAAACTAATTGATGAAATAGTGATGCAAAGGAGCAATGTATAAAGTAGAGAATTATTAATGAAGGGAATAATTAAGCTCATAAACTGATGATATAATAAATCAACTAATTACAGGGAATTAAAAATGCTGACAAGTAATTATGGAGTCAGATATGCAAAGAAACAGTTATATATCTCTTGCATTATAGTATTCATTTAAAAGGTGCCAAATATACACATGACTAAGTTATATATATAATGCTGACCAAGATAATCATGGAGTGATCAAAGTTTTAATGAAAATGTTATCCAATGAAAAGCCTAACTGTATCACATGTTTTTGTCACGGAGCAAGTATTTGAGGCTGACAACAGAGAGCATGACTGACTGTATCCTTTAAGCCCCTGACAGGCCTCAAAAGTGTAACTCACCACTTCAAAGAAGGTAGCAAAAAAGATGACAAATTATACTCAGCATGTACAGGACCACCAGGTGATAGGGCCGGTAAGCATGGTTTTATGACAGATAGGTCCTGCTTGACTAGCTTGATCTCCTTCTATGACAAGGTGACCCACTTAGTTAGTGGAAGAGGGAAAGTCTGTGTGTTGCAACCTAGACTTTCGTAAATCCTTTGACACCATTTCCCACAGCATTCTGCTGGAGAAACTGGCTGCTCCTGGCTTCAATGGGCATAGGCTTTGACAGGTAAAATACAGGCTGTTTTCCTTTGAAGTGTCTTCCCCGTGTTTCCCCTTGGCTCCTATTACCTCAGGAGCCCGTCTCAGCTCCATAAGACTTTGAGTGTGCTGAAGTGTTCCTAGCACATTTCAGAGCGACAGGCTGAGGGCCCTCACTAGCATCCCTACCCCTCCAACCTTGGTGTGTTGTCCTGAGTATGAACATGGTTAAGGTTCTTCCTTCCTGTCCTTCAGATGGTCTGTCATTTCACATATACACACATAATCACATATAGGAAAACTCTGTGTGCTGTAATAATAAACTGTTCCCATCTTAGTAGTTTTCCTTTTCTTTCTGAAATTGTATCTGAGCAATCTGATAAATATTTTTATTCATGTTACAATTTATAATATGAGCCTTTTGTTTTCTGGCTTTGTTATTGATTTTCAGGAAAGAAATAGAGGGGAAATAACATTTATATGTTTGCTTTGGAAGAGAAAAAGCCTGTATAAAAATTCAATCTGCTCTATTAAACATAGCAGAGGAAAGAAAAGTTTAATATTACACTGACTGACCACCTCAGTGTAACCTTTCAAAGGCATCATCAAGTTCTTCAAATTATATACTTCATAGTAGGAAACCATAGACTTATGGACAGTTGTTGACAAGTATTCTGCATGATATTTCTAAAGCTAAACTGTCAGCCCAAATTCTACACTTTGAAAATAAGCTGAAATTGCTAAATAAACCCCAAACCCTGTCAGTCAGGAGGTTGACACTAAGCCTGAAAAAGCAATTCCTGTCCATAAATTTCATCTGATATCTATTAGGAAAACCACTACAGGAACTAAACACTAGTTTCCTTAGTTGAATGCAAATACAGACCAAATTAATTTTTCTGTATATTACAAAGGATTATCACAGCTTAGTGGGAAGAACCCAGCTTCCTTCCTGCTTTCATTTTTAATGGTTCCATTAAAATAATTGAATTGCTTTTTAAAAAATGTGCATGCTCCTACAAAAACTTCAGCATATGGATGGTGTTATGTTGTATATATTGTGTGGTCTCTACCCCATTTTGCGTTTCGTTGCATTATCTTAATTCTCTGTACACATGATCTTGTCTTACTTTCTGACATTCCAATCTAAAATATATTAAAAACTGTTTAGTTGAGAAAATAAAACCTAGATTCTTTCTAATTTCACCTTACAGATAATAATGCTAACCTAACTGTACTTACCTAATTTTAAGACAAGTAAAACTCCATGGGGACATAAGAACTATAGAGACAGAACCTGTAGATCAGCTATGAAATATAGAGTAATTTTCTAAATAAAAGGCTTTCCAGCTTTAGATCAAGCTCTCCAGTGACACTCAGTATCCTGCTGTTTTCATTGTTTCTACTACACGTTCATCCAAGTAGAGAATTCAAAATAGTGTATAGTGGTAAGCCAAGTGGTTCTCAAAGTAGTAATAAATGACCAGTTCATGAAACTTTTAGCAGTCACTTGACTACTTTTTAATTCATGGTTCTGTTTAAAGCACTTCAAATTGCTTATTTTTTTGAGGTTGTGGAGTCCCCTTCTCTGGAGATTTTCAAGACCCGACTGAGAGGCATGCTCTGACATGCTCTGGGTGGTCCTGCATTGGCAGGGGAGTTGGACTAGATGATCTCTATGGTCCCTTCCAACTCCAAAAAAAATTCAGTGAAATTCAGTGAAATTACTATAGCCACTCACACCACTGCTTCACAGATCTATTGAATATTAAACATTTAGATATGCACTGCAATGCTTAAGAATAGGTTGCAAATCTGGCAACTAAATTAGTCATATAATTGTGGATGCACTGAAGTGATGATAAGAAACTTTCAGCCAGCATAAGTAGAGTGGTTATCATCCACCTTTCATTATTAGATTTCAAAAGCATGTTATTCTCCACTGTTGCACACTGTAACTTTATTGTAGGTGTGTTTTGTTCTAGAATTCCCTGTATGAAAACAGGTGTGAAATGATCAATGCATAGGCTGAGTGTTTTAATTTATTTGGGAAACTAAAATTTTGAATGCATCAGGAGTTGGATATGTCTCCTCTTATCTTGGTTTTGTTAAACTGCTGATGTGACTTGGGGTGAATTATTTGAACTGATTTGGTTCCCTTGATAGCACAATGTGAGCAAAATTGCCTCCCTGAAGCATGGGTAGGTAAATGGATTCTTCATAAAGCCATTTCAAACAGAATGGAATTCATTAAAGGGCAAAATACTGTGGTTGCTGCTGTGCTTGGAAGCTTCAGGACAATAAGCTCCTAGCAGTTTAGATTGGTAATGCTACAAAGCAAATTTTATTACATTGTCCTGTTTCCAGTTGCTTCTGTAATTTAAAATGCTTATACTTTTTCTGCAATATAAATATCATATAACTTTTCTTCCCAGACAGAAGAAAGGATAATGACAATAGAGGCTCAGTTTTGGGGAATAAGGAGAAGATGCCGACTTGAAAACCCAGACTTTTATGGAATTTGATTCTCGGTGGTGTTTTCTACAGTGAAAGAGTTTATAATATATATATAAACCTTTCCTGAAGATCTTCAACAGAACCTCCACGAGTGCCACAGATTCTGTTATATGCTGTTTTCCTCTCTCCAGAATAAGCATTAGGCATTGTCTGGAAGCAGTCTATGAGGTCCGGTTTTTGCTTTTAAGATACAGAGTAGGGAATATTTTAATGACGGACATAAAACAGTGGCAAATCTGGGAATGGTTACAAATGTTGTTTTTCTGAGCATTTAAAAATCCCAACATATTTGAAATCAATGTCTCACATTTGGGAGATGAGGCAGTGGAAAAGGGGAACTTTCTCACTCCAGGTTTCTCATTTTTCTTCAATTCTCATTCACTGAAGAGTTACTCATTTCCCTTCCAACCTGAATCAAAGAACAAGTATAATCCTAAAAGAATCTTCTTTATCCTGACATACTAAGGTTAGAGTGAGGACCCTCAGCCTGTTGCTCTGATATGTCCTGGCTACACCACAGCACACTCAAAGTCTAACAGAGATGAGGCAGGGACTCATGAAGAAATAGAAGGTGAAAGTCCCTCTGGCATCCTATACCTCAGGCATGTTCAACTGCACCCCTCAATTTGGTGTCGTCCACAAACTTGCTGAGTGTGCACTCAATCCAACTGTCTATATCATTGGTGAAGATACTGAACAGTGCTGGTCTCAATATGGACCCCTGAGGGACACCACTTGTCACCAGTCTCCATCCGGACACTGAGCTATTGATGACTACCTTCTGGATGTGACCATCCAATCAATTCCTCATCCACCAAACAGTCCACCCATAAAATCCATACCTCTCCCATTTAGAGAGAAGGGTGTTATGGGAGTGCTGTGTGCATCGATGTAGAGGCACTTTATCTGGGCTGTCAGCCATATTACCTTCTTATAAGAATACTCTTTAATTGCTTTGAGGTATTTTGCTGGTGTTTCCCTTCTGGAAGTGATGGCATTGTCTTCCTAAGTAATCATTACAAATAATGGAGCCCTGCTTTCCTGCTAATGGATGAATACCTGTCTGTTAATGGGAAACAATGAATGAATCCCTTGTTTGCTTGTGTGTGAGGCATTTTCTCTTCCTAATAAACTGTCTTTATCTCAATTCATGATTTTTTTCTCCCTTTTACTCTTCTGATTCTCCTCCCCCTAGTAACTGGAGGAGTGAGCAAGGGACTGTATTGTTGTAGTTTCTGGCTGGAGTTAAAGCAGAACAATAGGTGCCTTCCACCCTAAACTATTCTATGATTTTATTCTCTGTTTACCTATGTTGTGAAGAACTGCTGATAAAAGAGTACTAACTATGTGCAAAGAGTTTAGTTTCATGTTTCATAATTTTGGATGAAATTATGGTATTTAGAATGAGCTAGACAGGCTTTGGAGAAAAACATGTGTCACTGCCACTAAGCTTTTGAAACATGGTGCTCAGTCTTTGAAACTGTATGTAATCAGAATCTTTCTTGATAAACCTCCTTTACCACACTTCTCAGCAAGCAGACTTGTCCTCCTTAGGCTAATATCTAAACAAAAAGCAGTGAACTTTAAAATAAGTTAAACACAAAGATTGAAGGGAAAGCATGCCTTCCAGTCTAATGGTCCTTGTGATTTCAGAGTAGATAAGGTATTTCTGCCATGCTGACAGTTAAAATATACAAAAGGTCATGGAATATAGCTTTTTGTATTATAAGAGTATATGAGGAAAGCCCAGGAGGGAGAAAAAAGAGGAGACATTGGCATTTGTTATCAGTACAAATAACAGGCATTATCGCATAACGCTATGTTGTTCAAACACTGGTTAAAACTCTTGATATATTTCAATATGAGCATCTGCAATATTTTCTTTGTAGTTTGGGACCTGTCTTCAATATTACTTTCAATGTGAACATTGATCTCAACCATCAATATCTTCTTCCCCTCCCTCGCCTTGTCCCAAAGTAATTTGCCAAAAGCTAAGGAATTTCATCAGTCTAAAACAAGCAACTCATTTTAGTATCTGAAATTTCATTTCTGAAAAGTTATATTTATCAAACCCACAGTTTTTCAACAGCTTTCTGTCTGACAATTACCTAACCTTGAAAATATTCGTTGCTCAGATCTAGATTCTGATTTTAACATAATTTTAACGTAATTTTAACTTTTTCTGGTTGTTTATGAAAGCTTGTTTTGAGGTAGGTTTTTCTTAGATTTCAGAATTAAAATTCTTGCTCAGGCAAACTGTAGAACATAGAAGAGTTAGTTTTGTCTGTTCTTCAGTCTGGATTTATAATTATGTAGATATTTTGAAATGACCAAGAAACTCAGGTAATACGGAGAAAATCTTCTTTTGAGGCTCTACCACTAGCTTTTCAGAGATTTTCAATTTTAGAAGTTGTTTTGCACTTAATCTTTCAATAGGTGGTAATGCACCTTTTGACTGGGGAAGCTTTCTATGTATGTAGCAAACACCTTGAATATAAATATGGGATTTCTATTTTTTTTTTTTTTGAGATAATATGGAATATGAGTAATATGGAACAATTAAAAGTGCAAAAATTACTATGGAAATTTTTTATGTAGTTATGTTAATAATTTAGAGGATTATTATTTTTTTTGCCTACAGAATAGAGATTTATTGTCTTATTCTACATGATAACCTTTCAATGAAAAAATCAAAGGTAGCTCTGAGCTGCATGGAAGCACATACAGCAGTGATGTTCCTGATGCTTAATGCATTAGGAAAGAAAACATTTTGAAAGGAATGTGAAATAATAGTTTGTTGATGCAGGCACAGTTGAGTCTGAATAATTTTAACAAATCACATTTTTAAATAACAAATCACATAAGGGCTTGGTATATACATTGACAAAGTTTTGTCTTGCAAAAGAGCTAAAGTAGTAGAGGGTTGAATGGAAAGTAGCACATAAACCAGTTCAGATTGCTGGACAGCAGGTAACAGAATGGGATTGCTGTCCAGTGTTTCACTATTATCATCTACAGAAAATATATTAGACAAAGCTTTTCTTAGCAACCCCTCTGTTGGTCTGGTGATGCAACTGAGGTGAGTGAGTTGCTAAAGTGCGAAAACTAAGATAGCAGCAGCACCTTTCTGCTCTACAGTCAGGTTTATTCTGCTTTATGGTTTGTTTGCATGCATTACTTTGCTAATTCCTTATACGTTAGCAGGAAAGAAGTATGTCTATAAAGATCATCGTTACATGGTTTTTTCACAAATGTAATACTATATGTAACTTTAAATGTCTGTGAAGAATTGATGATAGTCCTAGTTTAGTTTGCTTAGAGACAACTCTAATTAATTAATTAATTAGAGAGACAACTCTAATACAGACATGAGTGCATTCAAACACACAGAGTAACATTTCAAAAGTATTTATCTGAGTAAAGTGAGCAGAGTAATGGTTAACGTGAATGTGGCTTGCAAAGTGTTTGCAATGAACAGTAAAGATGAAGAACACCCCTTCCTTCCTCTCTGAGTGAGGACGATGTCTCAATAGGTGTTAAGTGTAGTTAGTGCCTCTCAGCACATGGTGAAATGGTGCTTTCAGAACTGAAATCTTTCAAAAGGAGTTGAAAAAGCTGGAATTATTTCTATCAGCTTTTACACTCCGCACCATAGCTTATTCTAAGAAAGATGCTATTGTGCCAGAAATTCTGAGATCTCAACTAAAAGCAAAGCTCTTCTGGCTCTATTTACATCTTGCTACTGGACACTGAGAACATTCATATTACACACTCCCTCTGCCCTGTCTGCTGTAATAACCTCCTGGCTTTTGACACAGTAGCAAGTTAAATGCTATATTAACCAAAATGAAGCACTTTTTAAAAATTTATTGATCTATTTCTCAATCTGGACTTTCATCTTTTTGTAACATCTGGCTTTAGTGAAAAAGCAATAAGGTTTTAGCATTTGTTACAACACACAAAAAAAATACTATACAACACATATAGTAAAAACTTACTTATAACTGGACAATAGGCCATCAAACTCAAATGTTACTATTGCTAGTTCATTTCTCTTACTCTGTGGCTATTCTGTTGGGCTTTTTTAAGGCATCTTCCAGAGCTAAGGTGTTTATCCTAAATGTATGTATATTTCATTCTCATTTGGAAAAATCACTGTGTGAGGGATTTCAAATTTAGTTGATAATGCTTATAATTATTGCAAATGGTTTGTATTAGTGGTTTTAGGAAGCATACATACTTTATTACATACTGAAAACATTAAATTCATCTGTTATTCACATTCTAAATGTTCAAACGTTCATATTCATATCAATGTTCACTTTACTGGAGAGATAGGAAGTGTACTTAAAAGACAATGGAACTATTAATCAGTTATTACACAGCTGTTCAAATCCATGCTTAGTAGAAGATATAATTTAATCCATGTTGTCAAAAAAATCTTTAGAGAAGTAGTGACTTACATATAACAATTACTGAAGAACATTATTAATTTTTTTCCTGTTCTGAAGTATTTGTCTTTCATGTGACATGAACCACAGCCCGACATGACTTGGTTGTATCTTTCCAGACCAGTAGTAATAAAAATGGCTGAAGCCAAGGAGATCAACATGCAGGAAATATTTAGAAGAATTGATTATCACAGAAGTAGAATAGCTATCAGATATTAATGATATTCTTTAGAACCCATCTCAGACATGGGAAAGTAGAAGTCACAAAAACAGTAGACTGGGCTAGCAGAAAGAAGTAGAAAGGTGGGTTTATTCAGGAGAGAGTCGTGGCTTAGATCTGGACCAGTCAAAAGGAGGAAGCTAGTTATATGGCAGAAAAGAGCTTACCTCTTTCTTCCAACCTGCTGCGAAAGATTAGAAAAGAAACTATGAACAGGAAAAAACCATCCTTGAGTCCAAAATTTCAAAGGACTGAAGCATGGCAGGTGCTCTGATTCAAAGAAATGAAAGCAGATATTTGATCATTTAATTAAAATTTGTATTCAGTTTATGCTAGGCAATCTAGGGACTAGCTATGGGACCCTTTGAGAGGGTCATGTTTCTAGCATGGTTTTGAAAAAGTAATCAAATTGAACAGTTAAAAATATCCAACTAGTGTTCAGAGGCATTCAATCAAGTATTGCACTGAAGTATGTTACTACAGTGTTAACTTCCACATTGACACCAAAATGGTAATTTTGCTCACTGAAATGCTGTTGTTCTGAAATTAAAAGTTTGCATTGAAATAAACAAAAATATCATACAACAACTCTTTAAAGTATTTTACAGTTTACGTAAGAGGTTAGGTCCAATTTCATATTTGCTCTACTTTCTCTTGGTATAAAGATTGAATTTAATGATTTCACCAATACATACAATCTCCATATCATCTTCCTAATATGACATGACAGGGCACTGGAAACATTCCTTGGAGAGAAATGCTACAGAGAATTAGAGGATTAAAAACATAAAATGATTGACTCAAGTTGACAGACCAGTTATTTTTAAAACAGCTTCAGATAAGTTTTAAAATGCAAGTGATGCCCTTGCTGCCAAAATCTGTCCTGTGGTAGTTATTTCAGGAATATGAGTGGCATGGTTTCTGTTCAAGACATTTAATTTTGGCATTTACCATTTTATTTAATAAAACTAATATTTCAGAAAGGTATATTTCTGACCTTACTTGGATCAATATCTTCAAGGGTAATTTATTTAAAAATTATGTAACTTTTGACAGGGTTAAAATTTACAGGTAGAGTTTTCCCTATGGCTGATTTTACAGAACCTATCAACTTTTCCCTAGTTTTAAATATATACCTTCAGATTATTTTGCATCTCTTACATCAAGACAACATAATGCTTCCATATACAGGCATGAGGAAGTTCATCTTTTGAGGATTTGTCATTTTGAGGGGGGAGTGTGGTGTTTGAGAGTTTTCTTTTCTTTTCTTTTCTTTTCTTTTCTTTTCTTTTCTTTTCTTTTCTTTTCTTTTCTTTTCTTTTCTTTTCTTTTCTTTTCTTTTCTTTTCTTTTCTTTTCTTTTCTTTTCTTTTCTTTTTTCTTTTCTTTTCCTTTTTGTTTTCTTTGCTTTGCCAGAACCCCAGGATACTGAATTCACGGAAAAATTCTGCTTATAAGAAAATTTGTGGAACAAAGCACTGTTGTAGTGCCACAGATAATTTGACTTAAAAAAAATGGCTAATTTAGTTGGACAACTTATGAAAAGATAAAATATAATTTTATTTTGCCATTATTTATGGCAAATAATTTGCCCACATTTTGATAATGTTATTCAATCATTGCTTATACCATACCTTAAAACAGGAATTACCAGTCTCTGGAGAGTTATCTTTCCCCTTTGTTACTTAAAGTTTTTTGCAGTTGTAGATGGCTAAATGTGCTCCAGGAACCGCAATGTAAAAAGTCAGTTTCTTTGCTTTTGCACAGCGCATTGTGTTATGAAGTTCTTGCTGACATTTTTTTCAGGCTTTTCTTACTGCAAATGGTAACACAAAAAAAATGAAGCTTGTTCAAAGAGCTGTCTTTCAAAAATGGTCACATCAGTGACTGGACATTTTTAGTTGTCTTACAATCAAATTTCTTTCTGTTGTTCTCTTATGTCAGTTATGACAATAAAATGTCTGGCATAACTGTGGAAGAAAATTGTGTCCAAGAAACAAATGTAAAGGCAGCATTTTTTGACACATCTGCATTATGAACCATCTTTAATGTCCTGGGCACTCTTTTCTTATGGCCCTTTTTTTTAAAGCTTCTGCTTTTTACTAAATCTTGAGTTCAGACTATTTGGTGATATATTCCAGCTGTTCCAGCACAGGTGAAGTGAGTGGGAATGAGGGCTAGGAACCTCTCCTTTTAGTGAACTACATGTGACATTTTAGTTGCCTGCAGTTATTAAAGGAACAAGGAATGACACTGATGGCTTTAGCTGACAGCAGGGTACATCTGTCCTGGCTTTACCCTTATAATCGAGGACTCTGCTGGGCTGCTGCTTCCACTGCTCAATTTCCTTTCTCTCTAAATAACCTCACCTGCACTGTGCGTATCCCTCCCTTCATCATTTTTAGCTAAGGAGCTGTGGGGGCAATGTTGTGATCTCAAGGTTTCACAGCACTTCAGGCTGTTTGGAAATTCTGCTAGTTGTTCACCCCGTACTACTTAATAGTTTTGGGATATTTGATGCAAATCTAAATGGAAGTGTAATTTTTCCTCCCTTTTGTCATTCGGACTTTCAGTTTTCAGTCGCTTGGCATAGGATCTGACCTACTATATAGTGACTGGCAAATTTCAAATTACACAGTTTAAGTAATTGTTTTTGGCAGTTTATTCATGTCATGGGTCTGACCCATGCTAAAATGCATGCACGTGCTTATGCATGGCTGGAAGTCAGGGTAATTCTCTGAATAAACGTGAAGGTCTGAGCATGATGTGAAGAAAAGATTTCTCTCTGCTTTGCCTCATGCTTGGGTTATCACTGCATTCATGCTGGCTTGAAGATGGAAGATGCATCTCAGTGTTTTGGAAAGGTTGACTCAACTGAATGGGTACCTGCCTGAGCCGAAATCGGTTACACATGCTGCACCAACCCAGCAGGGTAATGCTGTGCACAGCCATGTAATGAAAACACAAACCTGAGGCAGCCCCTGTAGTTGCAATGTTGTTTTAAGTTGCTTGCAGTTTGTCACACTGTTTGTAGGACAGTGAAAGCACATAGTCTTAACGTTTCAGATGATTCTCACTATGAAGTGCAGACTAAAACCAATCAATCTCAGTATTGAAGTAAGGCTCACTTCTTTGCTGTTCAATTTCTAATATTCTTGCAGTCCACTGCAATGCAGACTTAGCCCACTGCTTATATTTCATTTTGTTTGGGTTTTTTTGTTTGGTTTTTTTCCAAGAAGGTACCAAATTCCTTATTTGTATAAAGCTGACAGATGTTCTTCCAGTCATTTTGGCATAGCAGACAGGATTGTAAGGTCCTGTGTTCAGCAGGATCCATTTTCACAATGGTCCATTCTGGCTTCTTTTTGGGCAATGGTTCAGAGCAATCTCAGAAGTTTTATTTCAGTGTGCCTGGATTCATGTGCCACATATGAAAAAGTAGGGTTGTTCTGTCCCTAAATTACTCCCTAGTAGTGAGTACAAATTATCATATTCTGCATAAATAACAGATGCAGATTTGAGGTAATGACTCATTTGGCACCCTAAACAACGCCCTGCCTTCTCTGTTATTGTTTCATGTAATGACCTTTAGATCCCTCTTGCCTCTGACATGCACATCTTTTTGGGCAACATAGCCACCAAACTTGGTATATTAGGTCCTGTGGCAGGTACTACTTTTATTTAATGCTACTTTCTTCACATACCAAATTAGTTTTTAAAAAAATACTGCAATAACTAGTGTGACATCTTTTCATAGTAGAGCTGTAACTTGTGTTTCATGCTGAAAATCTTTCTTTAGAGGTAGAATATTTATGATTAAGTTCCCCCCTTACCTAATCTCCATGAAAACTTGCTTAAATCCTACTGAGCCCCAGTAATTACTGGAGCTCTCAGTGTTTTTTAATTTGATAGTCTTGGATTTAAAAATGAAGTGCAGAGTGGGAGGGAAAATGTTATTTGGAGTCTAACTGGAAAAATACATTTTTTTGTCAACTGGTCTGAAAGATGTGAATTTTCTATGGTTAGTTGTTGAGATTGAAAACCACTGATAAGATAATAAAATCTCCACCTTTTTTCATACCGAGCATTTAATGAATTGCATCTGTTCAACAGTCAGGGAACCTATTACGTTAACCGGAGTTTGTTTGCTGGGGACTGTTTTTGGCCCTCAGTCTGCCATAGAAGTTTTTGCAAAACTTGTGTGCCTAGAAAACACTGAATCAGCATGCACATCTATCATTCTGGTGAAAAACAAAGTGAGCTAAAGAACACAGCTCTATTATTCACCAAAGCATAGACTTTGTTGCCAGTACTGTCTTACCTTTCCTGTAGTAATTTCTTCTCATCATGAAGGGAACAATTTGCTCATTCTTATTTGTCTTCTTAACTGCCCTAATCTTACATGGAATATAGTCATCTGCTTGACTGACCCATCTTCCTCTCCCAATTTTAAAACGCTATATATAATTTATGACTCATTGAATATGCTAAATCTTATGGTTTTAAAACTATATTAATGATTACTGCATTGGACACATGTCTGGGTACAAACATCTCACTCCTGAATGATAAGAGGTAGTCTAATGAATAAAATTATTTGAGATCACTTAATCTGAGGCTTCTAAGTATGGAATGTATCCAATTTTAAATATTAAATAATAAACTATGGATGATAGGTAAGATACTGTTCACATAAAGCTATAGCCATTATGATTTTTTAAAAGCATTCTATCAAGCTAGAAATATCTATACACTGAGAACACTAAAATCAGCAGCTGTTATATGTTCGATTTTTGACATTGGCTTTAGTGATTTATATGTACTGTTTTACCAAATAGAAAGCTATTGAAAAGCTCTATGCATTTACACAGTTCTCTCCTAAGCTATGAATATAAGTAATTTGCTATTAGCTTGTGCATATAGCAGTCAGTCTGAGAATGCTACATCTGTGCCCATCTGCATGAAACCCCAATGAAAAGAGTGTGCAGAGATATGAGTGACAAGGGATTATAAACATTAGAGATTTAATTAAACCAAAAAAGCTCTTGCAAGGTTCAGGCTGGTAAATGTATATCTTCCTTTCCTGAACTATGATAGGAAAAATTATTCTGGTTGCCTAGCAACTACATTGCACAAGCTAACTCAGTGGAAAATCTTCAGGTTTGATAGCAAATTTAAAAGGGACATTTCATACGAAGAGAATAAAATTTCTCCATAACCCTTACTCAACTGACAAATTCATTGTATGTTATTACAAATTAAAATGGCAACAGGTCTAGGAATATTTTGTGGGAAATCATAGTCAATATGGCTTAACATCTTAGCAAAAATGCTGAACTGGCTTGTAAGAGGAGAGTACACCAATGTGTCCAAAGCACACAGTGTTGGTTTGTGGAAGAAAGGCAAAGACTGAGAATCCTGGGGAAAAAAAAAATGACTTTGGAAGATCTTCTTTACAACTTCCAGTGTATATATGCAATTTCCACACCTTTGACAAGTTCATTGAGCAGTTCTTTTGCAATTTAGCCTTGAACAGGGAAGGAAGAGGAAAATGATAGTGAACTCACATTTTCAAAGATCAGATTTAGAAAGCTATATTGCAGCAGCCCAACTTTGTCAATTTCTGAACACTCACCTACAGTAGAATTTGCTGCTTGCTGGGCTTCAGAGCAGTTCTCTTTGTCCTTGAGAAAGAAGTAGCACAAGCTGTCCCAAAGATACAAAATACTGTCTGCATCTTCTGGGTTAAAGAATATTACAGAATCACAGAATCACCCAGGTTGGAAGGGACCTTTCAAGATCATCTAGTCCAACCAGTGAAAAAACAAAACAAAACAAAACAAAACCCACACACTACAAATGAACAAAAAAAAAATTAATGTAATATTAATATAATGCTCATAGCTGATGTGCCATGTACCACAGGTAGTTTTTTTTCTGGTTCTCTTTCTTCAAAAGACAGCTTTTTTACAATACAAGTCCTTTTCCCACTCAGTGCAAATCAGGAATGTTTGAGTAGCATCCTTTCATAACTTCTGCTGTTACATGCAGTAATCAAATTTGTGGTCAGTTTGAAATCTTTTAATCCATGGACACAATATATCAACAAAACTACTCTGAATGCCACTGTGGGCTCTAGAAGATCTAAATATGGGAAGATAATAATAGTTTCTGCACACTGAAGTAGGTCCTGGACAGTAGATAAGAGACAATTTAGGATATCTGCAGCACCCTATAGGAGAGGTCTCTAGCGGACTGTGTGGAATGGCTGTCTCTATAGCAGCAACAGCAGGTTGTAGCCAGTGAGCCCATGTTATATGTGGAACCTGTTCTCTGCCTCCTCTAAGCCCTCCAAATTCATACACTTCATGGGAATAAACTGCAACACTGCTTCAAGCTCCATCAAATGTAGCACATTTGATGTAGTACATCAAATGGTACTACAAGTCTTCTAGATCTTCTACTAGACATTAATTTTTGCAAGGTTGCTATACATATAATAGTGTTCTATTAAAAAAAATACATAAAAAGACCTTTACTGAGTTTGTTGGTCTTTGTTTTGCTTCAGGAGAGTTAAGTTTGACATGTGGCTTGTGAGTAGGTAGGGCTGAACTCACTTAACAATGTGGTGGCAAAGTTCACTGTGCTAGTACTCTTGTCCAGAATACGGAAGAAGCCATCTTCATACAGTTGTACCTCAATAACAAGGTAGCGTATTTATCTGCTTTTGTGTGTTCTCTGTGCTAGATTGCAGCCTTTAGTTCCTACAGCTATTCCTGAAGTCACAGTTACTTGTGAAGGACTTGCTGAATTGTAGTCATGAATCTTGCTAAATTGCAGTTATGGCATTTGTAGAGGCATGAAAAATATATCTACTTAGTAGAGTGGTGGTGAAAATTAGGCATATAGATATGACTATGATAGAATAAGACATAACTCCTGGTCAAATGAAAATTATGGTATACAGTTTATTTTGGGAAATTTGCTGCTGTCTTCCCTACCTGTGTTTGTTTTGCAATTTAATATTCAGTTAAAAGAATTAAAGGATTTTAGAGTTGTATTTAGAGATCATTTGATGTTTCAGAACAGTTAACACAACAGCTCAGCTAGCCTTCTTTCTGCTCAATGTAAAGAGCTATTAGTGCAAGCCTCTGTCTATATACTTTTTCATTTTAAACAGTATTCCTCTTTCTTACCTGATATGATGTTTGGAGCAGCTACAGTGTGCTTATAATAACTTTCATGTTTCAGTCAGTAGATATCGGTGATGTTAATAGCAAACTGACTCATGCAATTAAGACAGTTTCAAAAATGCTTTGGGGACCTTTGATACAGGTACGTTAGGCATTGCAGTTTACTTCCTTGAAGATTTCTAGTCAGAAAGAAAACACAAATATTTTTACTTTGCAACATTTATTAGTTTTTAAAGCATGAGGGTCTGTTACTCTGTATCTTAAACTAATTTGAAATTTAAAGTGGCAATCCCTCCTAGAAAATAAGTGTTTTAAATAGATATGAAGTTTGCAAGCTGAGAAAAAGCAGAACTGATTGTACCCATGTTAAGCTACAGATAATCATATTGAATGAGCTTTTAATAACTAGATGTGTCTGTTCTTATATGTTTCATCACCTGCTGTACGCAGTCAGGTTCACCACAGAATCACAGAATATATTAGGTAGAAAGGCACCTCTAGATGCCATCAGGGCCTGCTTACCTCTCTTGTGCATGAAGATAAGAGGAGGGAAAAGACGTGCTGGAGCAGGTGTCTTCCTGTTGCCTTGAGAAACCCCAGTAGGGCAGGGAAAAATGTGAGAAGGAGTGAGTGGCAGAGAGGAGCTGTTATGGTCTGACCACAGACCCCCTATTTTCCCTGGGCCACTTAGTGGAGGGGAGGTAGAGAAGTTGGTGATGGAGTGAAACTGGGGCTGGGAAGAGGGTTGGGGTGGGAGAAGGTGTTTCAGCTTTTTTGTCTTTGTTCACCATTCAACTGTTTTTTAATTGGCAATAAATTAAATTTATTTTCTTCATATTGAGTTTGGTTTACCCATGATGGCAATTGTTAGATATTTCCCTGTCTTTATCTGGACCCTCAATGAGCTTTTTCTTTGTATTTTCTATCTTGTCCTGTTGAGGAGGGGGACTGAAAAAGAGAGAGTTTGGGTCTGGCAGCCCAAACTGCCAGATCAACTCACCATAATACTATTCCAAACAGGAGCAACTTCAAAGTCACATTACATTGCTCAGAACGTCACCTTATTATTTTCTTTTTCTTAAATCTTTATGGATTAAGATGCCACGGCCTCTCTGGGCACCCATTTCAGTATTTATCTCCTTGCAACAATACTTTTCTTTCAGCACACTTTAGCTTCCAGTCCTTGACTACAACATAATAATTTGGAAGGACCCAAGCACGATTAAAGCAGAATATTCTTATTTTCCAAGTTGGTCCTATAGTGCAGCTATCAATAATTGCTTTAAATTACATGCAACACAATCAGGGACTTTGTGCCATGACACTATATTTGAAAATCTTAATTTTCTGCTTTTTCAGAGAATAATTTTGACTAAAATCTTCTTCCTAAGTTGGCTTTCCACCCTAAACAAAATCAAAACATTCCACACTTTTAAGTCTCCACATTCCCTGTGTTTTCCTCCTATTCCTCCTCCAGCAATTCCCTCGCCAAATACAACTCACGTGGGCCCAGTACTTTACTTTGAGAGTCAGAGTGACAATTAAACCAAGGAAATGGGACAGTTTCACTGGAAAGACAAAAAAAAAGAAAGTCTGGCTTTGACAAGAAGTTCTAAACTTAGACTCTTTCAGTGTTTTATTTAGCATTTCACAGTCACATGTAGGGTTCAACAGCCTGTTCACCACATGCTGCAGCTTGTTTATGCTCTGAGTAGGTGGACCAATCTTCAATCCCTGCCTTTCTGACTATGGTTGCACAAAATCTGGTGAACAACATGTAGGGCAATCTAAATATTCTTTGTAGGTTTCCCTGCCAGTCAGACAGAGGTGATGAAAACAGATCACAAATGTGAGAAGGATCTTGTTAGATTTTTACCTGTGTTTTGCCAAACGTTGAAAATAAAGTGTTAAATTTGCTCAACTTGTGGTTAAATATCAGCAGGGCTCTACCTCCTAAGATCCAATGAAAACCAGTAACCTTTTGAGTTTAGAATGATATTACTGGAGAATTATTTTAAGACTTTTTTAGACTTACTGGTAAACTGGTTTGAAAACCATTATTAATAAAAGCAGGTTAACTTTAATTTATGAGAATTATATCTCCGAAGTATAGCTCTGTCCCTTCAGAATAAACACTTGAAATCTGAAGTTCATTAAATCCAGTACTAAAGCTGGAAAATATGTAAAATATGCTTGCAATTGGTTCAAGGAGCAAGGTGATTCCTGAATTGCAAACCTATATCAAATTAGGAAAATTGAAAATTTATTCAAGGGAAGGGGAGAAATAATGCAGGAGCATTTAGACAACTTCAGAATAAATCTACAGGGTCATGTAGAAAAGAAGGTACTGATCTTAAAGTATACTAGAGCAAGATGAGCTGACCTTTTGCATATTACTTATTCAGGTCTTTGTCCTAGTGCTGAAGTTAATTGAGACTTACTCTTTGAAGCATGTGACGCACCAGGAAAGTCTCAGGGAATTGGGTTTACTTAGTCTAGAGAAGAGAAGGGAAGGTGCAAAGGGAACATAATAGAAGTCTTCCAGTGCTTTTTGGGGAGCTTACCAAGAAGATGGAGTCAGGCTCTTTACAGATGTGCATGACAGGAGGACAAAGTACAATGAATATAAATTGCAAGAGCTGGAAGTTCAAATTTAAGGGGTGGGAGGAGCAGGAATGCCATGAGGACAGACAAGTGTTGGAACAAGCTTCCCAGAGATGTAGTGGAATATCTGTCCTGGAGGTTCAAGACCAGGCTTCATAAAGCCCTGAGCAACTTGGTCTGACGTCAGAACTGACCCTGTTTTTACCACAGCTGGACTAGAAAACCTCCCTAAGGTTTCTCCAGACTGAATGACTCTTAAATCCATTATTGAATCTGTCCTTCTCTGATTAAATAATAACCGATTTTAAAGAAAAATTAACTGCTTTAGCATGGTTTTATTCTTTTTTTCATATGTGAATTAGTTCTTGCCTTGCTACGAGGGATGAGGAGCTGTGTGAATGTGCAGCTCTCATTACAAAGTACTATAGTATGGTTTTGTTGACTTAGTCATTCAGACACATATTCATCCCATTTAGTTGCAGCCAAAGTCAACTAGTATCTTGTACTGTGCTGCTTTTTTCTAAGCTCCCTTCCACAAAGGCTGTGTGAATGATTGACAGTTTAGCAGTCAGTTCTCAAACAGAATGTTCAGAGTTCTCATAATTAAAATAATCTTGCAGGCTGAAATGAAAACCTGAGAGGATTTATCCTGGACAGAAGACTAAATTGAGACTGATGGCATACAAATTTCATTGTCTGAAACAAAATGTTTTGTCTCTGTTCACTTGTAAGTAAACAAGTGGAATGATGGATAGATTTACAGGAGACCATGATGATGGACATAATTTAAAACAAAAGATATTTGGACTGGATATTTTCACTGTGAGTAATCAAACAGTGGAAGATGTTGCCTACATCTGCTGCTGTGCAGCCTTCATACTGGCCCTCAAGGTCTCAAACTGAGCACTGAGCAGCCTTGTCTCATCTCATAGCTGACCAAGTAGGACTCTGGAGTAGAGACCTCAATTTAAGGTTGGGAACAACATCAGTCCTTCCTACTGCAGTATCAGTGGTCAATGTAGGTGACAAGCCATCCAGTGTCATGTTATACAATGGTCTGGACTCAGGTCATTTCACTCACACCTGATGACACTGTCATATTTCATTAAAGAGATTTTTTGGAGCAAGAATGAGACTTGCAGGTTTCTAGCTGTCAAGTAAGTGTGCTAGGAGTTAGAACAAATACTAAGCTGTAAAGTCAGTCTCTCTGTCTTTATTTGCTTTAGTATTTAAAAGAATAGGAAAACCAAGAGTGAGAGCATGTTATATTGGCTATCTAATAGTGGAATGTTTAGGATACACTTGATATGTCCTGGTTTGACTAGGGATTGAACTCCTTCTTACAAGGCAGAATTGTGCCTCCTTTTTTCCCCTCCTTTTTTTTCTTTTAGAGCCAGTAGTATCTATGTCCAACTTCTGCCTAGACCCTTCCCTCTCTCTCCTGCCCTGTTTTACAAAAGAGCATCCATAATAAACAATATCTGATATTTCTTGTGTTTCCATATCAGTTCTGTTTACCATGCATAAAAAGGCCATATTTGTTCCAGTCTTGATGTTTTACTTCTAATACCAAGAAATCTGAGGACATAGGGACAGAAGAAAACAGAGAAGAAAAAAAAAAAAAGGGGGGGAAAGAAAAAAACACCACCAAAATCCAAACAACCCACTGCAAAAGACTGGTAAGAGTAAAATGTCATAGAAATGCTCATAAAAAAGAATTATGTAAAAGTGTCATTGCAGAAAAACCATGGAGCTGCACAGCTGTAAAGGACAAGACAAATTAGCCTACATACAGTTTAATAGCAATCATGTATATGCAAGAAAGGAACATTCTGGGAACTGTGCCTGGAGTAGATTTAAAGAGGTGGTGGTGGTGGAAGCATCAGATTCAACTGATGCACTACATGTGTAACCTTGCAATGCAAGGAACAGTATCTGCAGTTCATCAGCTCAGTAATACAGGAGTGAAAGGAATTTTGATTATTTATATTGATTGTTATTTTATCAAGTGTTACACAGATTAATAAAACAGTCTGCTATAAAAATTATTTAATCAACGTATCTATTTAGTAGTGAAATAGTTGGAAAATATTAAAACTGCAAGTAAATAACTGTGAGAACAGACACTTTAGCTAAGCTCATGCAGTAGGATTGGATAATCCTACTTTCTTGGAAAAGTCTTGATCCAAGTATTGACTGAACGGTCTGGTATGAACATCACCGTCAGCAGCATTCTGTTCTACGAATCTCAAAACCTGAAAGAAGTTCAGGCAAGTGTTTGTTGACGAGATTTTCATTCCATGCCACTAGTGCTATAGGTCAGAAAAGTTGTTAAGCTTCATTTGTTGCATTAATATTACATTGAACTAATTGAATGCACTACTACTTTTAGGAAAAAAAGCCTGATTTGAAGGAGTACAACACTGCCTGAATCATGAATCATTTGAAATGATAGACTAATTGCATTCATCCAAATTAGTACAAATACTGTAAAGACTGAAAATCTACACTAACCAAAAAAATATGTTTGATAAGAATAGATACTCTTACACTCAATCTTGGAAAATAAATGCAAGTATTCTATGTTTTAGTCTTTTAGCTATGTTATAATGTTATGTTTGATGGCATTATAAAAGTAGTTAGTGATGGAGCATATTTATCAGTTAACAAACACAGTACTCAAGTGAAGCCAAAATCAGTTTTGTAGTATGACATATACTCTTGTAAACGGATACTGAAGATTTTGGCTTTGTTTTAATGAGTTCAGAGCATTATCATGCAGACTTTTTTTTATAGTGAAACATTGAATATGTGGTTCTGTGCATGGTAATGAAAACTAACCCTAAGCATCGCATCCATCATTAGACCTTCAGATGAGAACATGGTATTTTTTTTCCATATTAGCCATTAGTAACAAGCAAGTGGGTAAGCATTCACCACCTAAATTCTGTCTGAATCACTTCAAACAATTTCAATGTGTCTGATGAAATACCCTAGAACAAAATTTGTGTTGACATTGAAACCAGACAGTCATACTGAAGGTTCAACAGACATCAGCTGTCTGATTATTTTGCCTTCAGCTGCATGCTCCCTTTTTATTTGTGGGATTCATTTGTCATGTAATGTCAGTCCTTATTCAATTTTAGTCACGATTGCCAAGTTTACTGGTTTGGGGTTCTTCTCCTAACTTTACTAAGTGGTTATAGTTAGATATTTTGTATGTGACAGAATACAACTTTCATCCTACTTCATTCCACATCTCAACAGCACTGAGTTCAAACCTGCAATTTACATGAACTAGAGTAAACCAGCAGTTAATACTGCATTGATTCACAATTGCAATTTCCAACACAACAGAATCATGAGAAAGCAGGGATTAGACAGACACACAGTGGTTGGTTGTGACTCAATGATGTTAGATGGAGATTACAGCAGTGTGCAGTGTTTGCTGCAATTCAAAAAAGCCACTGAGTCGACCAGCTCCAGGACTCAAAGTAAGACCTGCCATAAGTACACAGTGTGCAAGGGACAGATTCTGTATAAACATTTTCATTTTGTTTTCTGTTTATGTATATTATCCCTCTCTGAAATGAAACTGGTATTAGACTTCTATTTATACAAAAGTTACATTTACCTGTTGTTTTTGTAAGTTAATCTCTTGCATTTAAGAGAAAATTGGAAAGTGGAAGAGTACAACATATAATTTTTTCATATTACAGGTGAAAGCAAACATACTAATATCTTTCATTCCTACTACTTTATTCAGTTTGCTTGCACTTAGCTACAGTACAGTTAAAGAACCCCAATAACTTCAGTCCTACTTCTTTTAGTACTAGATTTAATCATACATATTAAATAATTCAGTCTTTCCACTTGCTGAATCTTTATTTGTTTTGACCTTGTATTTTCAAAGGAGATATCTATTAGGATGGTGAAGAAAAAAAATGCAAGCTCTTCCTTCTTGAAGCAAACTTGTATTATAAGAAAAGTTCTAACAAAAGTTTCTTACAAATGCATTTTTTCATGGTTACTTACAGCTTATACAACATAGGGGATATGTGAATGGATAAGTGTCAATTTAGCAACTGTTAATTTTTTTAAATGTGCATGCACTTTAAAGATCAGTCATATGGGCTTCTTCTAAACGCACACTTTGAGAAGTTTTATTATTTGTTTTTCTTTATCTTGGAAACTCTTATTTTGCCTTGCCTCCAAATAAAGCTTCTGTTTATTTTAATAATAAAAACTAAATCAGAAAGGAGTAAGCTTAATTCATTAAGAAGAACAAACATTGCCCATCTGCAGCTTTATTAGGCTTATTTATTTATTAATACGTTTTGGAGTTTCAAAAATTACTACTAGGTCTCATATCTGCTATGCAGAAAAGATAAGAGTGGAGATGAGCATAATTCTTGGCACCTACATTCAGTTAGACATTTTGTTCTGTATTTGGAAACACTTTTATTAGTTACCTAGCTACATGCACTTTCATTTGGAATGCCAAAAGCAGGCTGTTGTGGAATCAACCTGTGTTAATCAAATTTAGTTTATTCAACATGAAAACTAGTTTTGGGAGATTCCGGATATTCATAAGACCAGCGTAGATGGTACAGGGAGACAGTAGCAGACACCTCTGTATATGTAATTACAAATGTTTGGCATGTTGCAGAAGAGATGTATGGAGGTATGTTTCCTAAAGAACTACAACAATTTTATTGAATTCTTTTGGCATAAATCTTACACTGAATGACTCATTCTTTTCTCCTGTACTTTAACTCAGAATACCAAAAGAACACCTCTCTCACACACAACAGCTGCCAGGGGCAACCAGTCATTGCTATTAGATCTGCATCTGGTCCCTGCTATGTTCTCAGACTTATAGTTTTGGCAGTCCTAGTCCTTAAATTTTGCTCATGAAACTCTGGTGTTAGTTAAAGTGGTCAATCAAATTGAGGTCAACATTTTCTATGTTTCCATGTCTGTCTCACAGAATGCCCGTTCTGATAGCACTTTTCAGGTAGGATCACTGCAGACATGACATTTTTATAATTAATTTTAGCTTCCAAGACAATTCACAGAAATTTGACATGAAGTCCTTTGGTGCAGAAGGCTACTAGGAATGTTCTCAGGATTTTTGGGTTTTGGTTTTGGGGTTTTGTTTTTTACTTTTTTTTTTTTTTTTTTGGTTACAGTCACTTCATCTAGGAAAGCATTAAGATTATACTACTATTTGGTGGAAACACCAAAATACAAAGTTCTATAATCTGATTTTGGAGGTGACATCCCCACTTGAGGTAGAACAAAAGATATTGTCCTTTGTTATTTTCCTGTTCATTTTACCATGTTCTAGTTCAGCTCCTGTTGAAATAAAGAATTCAATGAATATTATTCTACAGAAAACAAATAAGGATAGTTTAGGTTACTTAGGGAGTGAGCTCCATGAAATGAGTCAGTTTTTCCTTCTATAATGAAGCTGCAGATCAGACATGAAGAACAGCAGTAGAATTATGAGTTTAATGTGCAGCTGATTATAACAGGATTTAGGCACCTAGCATTCCTGCAAACATTTGACAATTTTAGCCTTAACCCCGTGTTAGAACTATCCATTGAAACACTGATATAATTTTTTCTACTTTTAAAGTTTCTATCTTTGATACTGTGACATTCAATATGCAGAAGATTTCTAAACATAGCTTCCTTTTTTTTTTTAAAGTTATTCTCTCAGGAGCTGGGTTTCTCTTTATCAAACGCAGATTTCTTAGAAGCTATTCACCCAATGTTTAGTACAGATAGTGTTTCACTCTGATATAGAAGTAAATCAAGTAGCTATTTGTTTATAAACACTGAATTTGAAAATAGAGCTGTCAACATCACTTTCTGAGTATATCACAATACTTTGAGGAATCAAGTTTGTTTTTAAATCTCACCAAATGCAAATGTTATGCAATAGAATTAAAAATTCTCCTTTCCAACTTCATGCAAATATATCATGCTTGCAGGAAAGAGCATCAGCATCCCCTTGCATTTGATATTCCAGACTTCAATTGCTATTTGATCCTAACTTTCTAATAGTTCCACTTCAAGAGGAAGCAATGCAACAGTCCTACACAAGAAAGTTTTTTGTATCAGCTGTCTAACATGCATCACAAAGAAAAAGTATTATACTACTTTTTTATAGTTTTCCATCCTTTTGTCAAATAGTTTCAGCCCAATTTCAGTGGACTTCCATTCAGTAAGGTCACTAGAAGGACTTCTATGTATTGCTAAGGGATTTTAGAAGCAGATCCTCTCTTTTTCTGCTGACATTTAGTAGATGTGGCAGGCAAACAACATCTTCAGTGCTGCTTCAGATGTACACTTCATTGCCTTCTGAGCCTGAATACCTAATGTCTGACACAGTCTGAATTTTTTATTACATTATTTCCAAGTACTTAAGACTATTTCATGTGTTTATATAATTATATTTAACATAGAACAGACTGAGCAAATATCAGTGAAAAATGCATCCTTCTGTAAGGCTACATTCTTGTTCTCTTTAATGCACTGGTTACCCATAGGGACAAATGTGTGAAAGATATTTTAAAGAAAATTTTTATTTTTCAGTCTGAACTGAATTTTATAGAAATTTGGTAATTAACAAGAACACAGGAATTCATAGATAGTACAGAAAACTTGTTTTTTAGGAACCCAAATTCCATTTTTACCAATTATTCTTAAAACAGTATCAGGAAGACTTACTAAATAAAATTTCAAAGCTTTTTTGGTATTTAATCGATTTTTAAGGAGATGGTAATACTTTTTGTGTAAACATGCAGCATATACATGGTTGCAGTATTCAATAGCGATGTATTTTATCTGGTGAGTTAGGGCCTAAGACATGTTTCATAAAGAGATATTAATCTTACTGGAAGAACTTAGGAAATGGACAACTTTAAAACACACTCTTTTATAACTAATACTTTGTTTCTTATATAAAATTATGTTTATGATATGTATATATATATTTTAAATCTTAGCAGCAATGTATGTTAAATTTTATTATCTGGGGTATTTTGACACTAAAACATCCATTTTAAATATCAAACCACAATTATTATTTCTCTACAACTAGTTCTCTTTTGTGATTCACTGCAACAGTAATTTTCTGTAAAACTTGTTGATATACTTCAAGTGTCAAGAGTTCTAGTAGTTAAAATTTGTCTTTGCTGTCAGTAAGTGTGGTCTGAGGCTATGCTTGCATATAAGCTTTGTTGTAGTGTACACTGAGGTATTCCTCCAAGAAAGGCATGATCCTTTCTTGATGATCCTGCATGATCCTGCACTACTATCACATGCAAGCACTAGTATATTTTCTCATTTCCCCCTCCTCTTGTTTACATGGGAAATATTATAACAAGTGGTGATATTTTCAGAGGTAGTATTTTGATTTGCTTTAATATGATGCTATGAGAGACTTTGTGATGCATTTTACCTTGCATTGATGAGAGCTGATATATTAAGGTGGTCTCCAAGAAATAATTAAACACAAATATTTATCAAATTGTTTTTTCTATAGGGGGAAAAATAATAGTTCTTTTAGGCTTTAAAATAAAAGACATAAGATACAGTATGGTTTAAGAATACAGTTTGGTTGAACACATTAAAAAATTCAAAATGTGATAATTAGTAGAAGTGTTTTGCATACTACATGCAATAATGAAAGTATATTTTTCTCAGTATAGGACAGAGGATGTGGTAAGATAAGGAAAGATTTCTAACATATTCTAAACTATGCATTGTTCTAAATATGTTACAGTTACCAGGTACTTAAAAGATAGGGCTAAGGACTATAGATATTAGTACTACATTGTTACTGTTATAGATTAAACAAATAAGCAATGTAAAAGATTAGATTCCAAAATGGCTAAAAGATTATTCATTGCTTTATCTACTTTCTCTCATGAGTCCTGACCTTGGGTTAATATATTCTTGGTGCAAAAAATTACGAATTAAAAAGTGCATTCATTTAAAATATTCTGCATATATTAAATGGCTTTAGATAGATAAGAAAATCTGATTGAGCAGCACCACCTGTAATAATGGAGCCAATATTTTCTCTCAGTCTAAAAACTCATTTTGAAGCATTTTGTCCTTTTGGCCTAAAGTTTTCTAATGTTAAGATTTCTGCAATATTAGAAAAGAATGAACTGAAATTTGGTAAATGTATTGGCTTTTACAGAGAGGGAGATTTTTGTTTGTTGAGGGGAAAACCAACCTAGCTATGAGGAATGATTTAGTGAGGAGTTTCAGAGGTAGTATTTTGGGACTTGTCCCACTTGGGACAAGAACTCTCTGGGACAGCAGTTTTGAGGGGCTCAAGCTGAAACATGGAGGGCAATGTGGAACAGTGTCCTGATGAAAATGCTAGGCAAGAATCTGTCCTGATAAGGGAACTCATCAACAGTGTGCTGAATTAAAATTAACTTAGAGTTTTCCCAATCTCACCGTTGTCTCTTCTCAGCAAACAGGGAACCCCCTGTCTAAACCCTCTCATTCTCTGAAGTGTTCTTCCAAGCAGAAAATAAGCAAACTCTGCTACCAATTCTCCTGCTTGCTCAACTGGTGACTTGGCTTTAGAAACTCTAGCCCTGGTTGTACTCAGGTGTATTGCAATAAGTTACTACCTGATTTAATGCTCGTTTAACTTGTTTTTATAAAATAAGAGATTAATGCAAAATAATTTACTCATGAGGTTATAGGGCAGGCATTCCAAAGTTGATAAGAATAAAAGTGTTAGTTGCCTGTATGGTCTTACTTCATTATCTATTTGCATAAGCTTTATGATTGTTTTATTATATTGTACTGTGCGTCTTATAGGACTGCAGTCAGTTCTGTAACCACACTGGGAAAGGCTTGATTACAAAGCCACTGCCTCACTTTTTGCAGCAATTAGAATGCATGCAGCAGAAGAAGCATGACTCAGCTGTTAAGACAGCCTGGGAGAACTCAGTTGTATTCTTGCCTCTGCCAAAGACTGCATGAATTCAGGACAAATAGTTTACAGGTAGTCTCTTGGTGACGTGCCTGATTTTGGATGCTTAAGGGTCTCATACTGGGTCACAGCTGTAAGTGAGATCAGTGGGGACTGTGCTTTAAATATGAAGTTGAAATATTCTAAATCAGTTTATAACAGGCACAATGGATAAGCAGATTTGTGGATACTGTGCAAGGCTTATACACTATGGGAAACAGGGCACGAAGATTTCCATACACCTTTATTTTATAGGCATGATGTAAAACTAAGATCATGTCTGTAATACACTTAGGTGTTTAATTTTAAGACACGTAAAACAGTATATAAAGTATTTGGTTCTATCATGTACTACCACCACAAAGAAAAAGACAAAGGAAAAGGAAAAAAACAATCTGGAGGGGTTGATTTGCCTGGTGTATAACTAAAAATAAAGGTAAAAGAAGGAATCCATCTAAACTGATAGCCCCTGGAGTAGAGCTTAAAAATCTAAGGATCTCGACAAAGACTTCTTTCCTGTGACTTTTATTTATTTCAGCAGTGGAAGTTATTTTATTTGCCAGCTGAAGCTGAAGTAAAAGACTTCTTCATTTCAACAGGTCACCAGGAGAGATCAGTTTATACAAGGCTTGCTGTAAATCACAGCCTGATTTTACAAATTGGACGGCTTTAATGTTTGTGCAGTGGATACCACAGTGTTGAAAGGATTTAAGCTGTTCTTTTTTGATAGTATAATTTAGTTCTGATATGAGACTCTCTGGTTTATGCTTATTTTAAAGTTACCCAAAGACACCTGGTGAAAGAGTTTCCATTACAGCTTACTTGAACCTTAAAAGGCAATATACACTAGGTGTAATAAAAATCCAACATTGCTTCTATTTTCATTCTTCATAGCTTTCACAAGCTATAACCTGTAAAAATTATTTTTATTCATGTAAATAATTTCAAAAGAAAACTCAAAATACATCGAGATGTAGTATGAAATGTGAGGATTTTTTAAAGTATAATTATTTGCCTCTTCAGATAACTGTCTTGTACACAAAATATAAGAGTTTTAACAGAGTACAATATACATATCCTTATAGCATAAATCTCCCAGATTTACAGTACTTAGGTAGTGGACATGAGGTTATTGAGTCAATACTTGACTTGAACTGTGCTAATAAAAAAAAGTAGCTTTCTCAAAAGAGATTTCATGATTTATGAGCACAAAGTTGGGAGCCTTCTCCATTTCTTCAGTAAGAGCAGAAGACTAATGACATTGAACTTTCTTTTAATTTAAAAAAAATAAAATTGTATATGTTAAGTCCAAGAAGCTTTCCTTACTTTTCTTCTGTGAAAACATTCCTGTGTTTCTGTTATATTTTATGTGGATATTCTAAGGGCAGATTCTGTCTTGCACAAGGCTGGCTCTAGATTCCTTCAGTTTGACTTCAAGGCTAAAGCTCAGATTAAAACCTCAATTGAAAACCATAATAAGTAGATTGTTCCTTCTGGAATTTATGCCTCTCTACCTTGTGTGTATCACAGCAGCCAATCTTTCTGCCAGAGGCTTAGCATAATGGTGAGGTTAGAATTAGCCGTAAAGTGAAAGTATGATTTCACAATAGTAGCGAGCCCTCTCGTGCCCAGGTGAATACTGCATGCAGCTGCTGCCATTACCTTGTTCTGTAGTAAAACAAGTAGTTATTTCCAGGGCTACCAATCCAACCTTTACCCTAAGTATTAAATATGCTTTGGTGAGATCTTGAATCCATGTGTGTATCATCTGCTTTAATGCTCACCAGCTACTCTATCTAGCTTAAATATAGATGTCGAGACATCTGGTTTATGTGAAATAGTTTTTCCAGTCTCTACTGAAGGATAATTTTAACAATGGTTCCTTTTTTTTATTGCATGTGTGATCTAGGACTTTTTTGCAATAATCATCTCTAGAATGAAAGAGAGGGCATATGTATACTAGAGTTACTGACATCTACCTGCGCCAGCACATTCCTCTCCAAGGGAGACATGTCCTGAACCCTCACTTTGTTTTTGTTATTTACAGTGAGGTATTCCACACCCTAGATGACACTCTTCCTTCTCTTAGTATGGCACCACTGCATCTCTCTCCCCAAGTACACCAAATATCAATGGCAGCCCAGTAGTAGGTCTTTGACCTTGTACCACATGAGGGAAGTTTGCTCTGAGAATATGAAAGGAGCACAAGTGAAATATCTACTATAAGAACCATCTCCTTTTTGGGGCCTCACTTGACACTAAGTTCATGGCAAGGGACATGCAATTTACATTTTAAAACTTAGCTAAACATGCTTTGCTCATTTCCTGTTGTAGGCTCAGGAAAGACCTAGCACTCTCTGAATTCAATCTAAATCAGAAAGACAAAAGACAGAAGCACATTAATTCTCCTCACTGTCTCAAAGACCCATTCTTGGGGTCATCAGATCACATCTTTAGTTCCCACTCACCAGATTTCTCAGTGTAATAGAGGTTACAATATACAGCCTCCTCCAGAACGAATCTCTGGCTGTCTTCAACAATTGTTGAGCAAGTTTATTTCCAAATTAACAAGCAGCCTGGCTTCTTACAATCTCCTAAAATCTGCTTTCTAAATTCAGGCCCCATTCACAGCTCAATTGTCCAACCATTTAACAGAAATGTTCTTCTGTGCAGTTTTCAAAAGGAGAAGCTAGTATTCAGGCAGTTCACCTACAAACGCTTTTACATGTTAAGCAACATTTCTTATTCCACTTTACTATTAATTTGCCTAAAAGATGTGTAGTTTTGCAAAGCTCTAGTTTGTATCTTGCCTGTGTGATTATATTCTTTCAATTTGTCATTCTAAAGTTATGAGAGCGGTTACTTCTCACTAGCAACTGTTCTGCTTTGAGAAAAACTGGAATACATAGCAGACTATTTTTTTTTTATCATTTCAATGGTTCTAAATCTAAACATCATTAAATTCACAGCAGACATTCAATGTATAGCTGAATTTAGCTCAGTTTGAAAAACAGACGAAATAAGGATGATTTTAAAAAAATCCACAAACAGGTGGAATTTAATGTGCAATAGACAAAAATCTGAGTATGAACACAGAAACCTCTGAAGAGAAACTAATTAGCATTACATTTCTCAACTATTTTGATAGAGTTAGAACAGCTTAGTTAAAGTTCATCACTCTCTTTCTGCTTGTCAATTCCTCCCTCCCTGTAAAGTGATTTGATTTTACTCATTTGGCTTAATATTACTCTTTTAAAAGGAAAGTGAATGATTGTGACATTTAGTTGATTTAGTTTGTTAGTGTTCCTGAAATTGTGTTGTCTGTTGTGCTGGGTGCCTGACTTGCTCTAAGTTTCAGTAAACTTCCAATTTTGTGCACTGAGTTTATCTGTTTTCTTCTTACTATGTACCAAGAACAGCATTTTAACACAGTAGGTAAAACTGTGATAAATAAATAAAATAAAAATGAAGTTATTAATACAGACACAAATTTAGTCAAGCTCAGTTTGATATTCAAAATTCCAATTGGAAACTGCATGCATTTAAAGTTCTACTTGTTTTCTGACAGTAAAGTTAGTCACAGTACTAGTTCTGCTCTTTGAGATGGATGGATAACTTCACAAGGAAGATCATAAACTTTTGTCATTTCACTTTCTTTTAAATATTGTGGCACTGTTTTGAAAGTCCTCAAGGAAACAAGGGTTTCCCATTGCGTAATGCATCACCTTACTATTCTGAGCCTTTTGTTTTACTTTTTAAAAATACTAATATTCTACTACTTCTAGCATATTTCCACAATGCTAATATATGTCTGTCTTTTTTTAGCAAGTATTAAGATTAAATCTTAGAAATTATATTTGCTTATGAACTTTCCCAGTTTATATAGTTCTATGCATATATGTAAGTATATTATCCCTGTAGATCATCATACTTGGAGTGTAACAGTGCAGTTAGTTATGCACAGGTATCCTTAAAATCTGATACATAGTGACTGCAATAAATACTTGATTTTGTTAATAAACCTCATACTGTAATACAATATAAAATGTATTTATATGTCAGAATTTTGAGTGTCTAGTCAGCACTCAAAGCACTGTTAAGAATAATGGATTTCTTAGGCTGATCTTGAATCCATCTCTATTCTTAAACAAAGTCTACAAAAAGAGATATTGAAAACTTGTTTTTCTGACTGGTGCACTTCAACAGTTCAATGTCACCGATGAGCATTTGCATACCTACCTTGGAAAACAGTTCAAAAATGAGAATGTTCTTTCCATCTCAGGTTAGCTCTTCAAGCTTTTGCTTACTTATTTTTATAAACAAAGACTATTCTGCAAGACAAGCATAGAAATTGTGTTTGATCATGCCTACTAAAATTTAACTATTTGGGGCTGAAGTATGGAACTTAGTAAAGAGAGATGCATTTCTAGCTAAGGCTGTAATGATGGTGGGTTTTTCTGGATTTTTCTTAGTAAACATAAATATCTTTGCTCAGTTAACGTTCCTCCAAATCAATGACACCTTTATGGCCAGAAAAAATTATAGCTCTGTTGTGGGACTGAAAGCTATTTTCACTACAAAGAAATCCTGAGAAGAAAGGATCCCTTGAGATTTGGTAGATATTAAAAACTGCATTTGAACTTCTGAGTATGAGAAGTAATATTTGACATCAGTAAAGACAGAAATCTCTGCTGAAGTAGATGACAAATACCTTAGATACTGTGTCATTGAAGTTGTACAACAGAAAAAGGAGAGTTAAAAAGGGTAGTGATGATCAATTTACTTTTTAAAACTTTTACTTTTGAACTGTAGTTTCAATTTATTTGTATTTAAAGTATATAGGACTACAAGTAGAAATGATGTACACTGTCAATTTATCTTCTTGAGAAAATGAAAATGGACCTCTTACAATATCAAATAGTAACTAGGGAAGAATTTTAAGAAAGCTGTTAATTAAAATCAAATAAGTAGGATATTAGATTTAGCACTTTAAAAATGTAATATTAGTGCTAAGTAGTCTGGATATTCATAAGTTTATAAATGGCTATTTTATGCCAAGGCTTCCTCTATTGATAGTAAATAGGATGGAGAGGGAGTCTTTATGTGTAGCAATAGGGAGAAGGGGTAAAATTTTTAAAATGAAAGAGTATAGATTTGGATTATATATTAGGAAGAAAATCTTTAGTGGGAGGGTGTTGAAGCACTGTGAGATGCTGCCCAGAGACATTGTGGATGCCCCATCCCTAGGAAGTTTTGAAAGTGAAGGTTGGATGGGGTTTACGGATGACGATCTCCTCTGCGATCGATGATGATGATTCCAAAATGATGATTCATTCTAGGAAATAGCTGAATAGCATTTCTTTGAAAAATGCAAATTTTGACTAAGAAAACAGTGCTATGTTATCAGCACAGATAATATTGCATTGTTAATAAACATAGGTATAGGTTCTGCTATAACACTATATTCAAAGCAGTCCATCTTTAACTATATCTGGTTTAAGGCATTGCAAAACTATAGTGATACATATGGCACTACATTTCAGCACATAAATTAATTCCATTTTGGTGAAACTCTTAAATATTGGACATCAGCAAAGGCAGCTATACCAGCATTTGATTTCAGAATGCTTCATATAAATTGATAATACAAGCAGACATACAAGATGCCAAGAAGGTGCACGCCATGAAACTTTTGACAAAGAGTACAGTGCAGAACATAGAAAGGAAGTAGCTTTCCAAACTACAGATACTTCTAATTTAAATATTCATTATAAGATTTTTTTTCATGTTTTGTAAGAATTGCTTGAGTTTAAATGCTGGATACATATATATATAAAAAACACATTTTGGAGGCTATTTTTGTTAGACTTTTTTAGTTCACAAGGGAGTATAGCAAAGAGAAAAATAAACATTTTGTAATACTTAATACAAATTAACATTTTAAACTAAGCCAGGCATGACTGGTGATACACTAAGTTCTCTCATGAGAACAGAGTAAAAGGGAAGAATCATCTCCCTCAACCTGCTGGCCATGCTTCTTTTGATGCAGCCCAGGATACGGCCTGCAAGTGCACATTGTTGGCTCATGTTGAGCTTCTCATCATCCCAAACCCCCAAGTCTTTTTTCTCATGGCTACTCTCCATCCATTCTCCATGCAGCCTGTATTTGTTCTTGGGATTGCCTTGACCCATGTGCAGGATCCTGCATGTCACCTTCTTGAACTTCATGAGGTTAGCACAGGCCCACCCCTCAAGCCTGTCCAGGCCCCTTTGGAGAGCATCCCTTTGCTCCCAGGTGTCAATCACACCACACAGCTTGGCATCATCCACACAGTTCCTGAGAGTGCACTCAATCCCACTGTCCATGTCACCATTAAAGATATTAAACAGCACCAATCCCAATACTATCCCCGGAGAAACACCACTCATCACTGGTCACCACTTGGACATCAAGCCATTGACTGCAACACTTTGAGTGCAAACACTCAGCCAATTTCTTACCCACCCATCCATCAAATCCATACCTTTTCAATTGAGAGACAAGGATTTTTTGCAGGACAGCATCAAATGCTTTGTACAAGTCCAAGTATATGATGCCAGTTGCTCTTCTCTTATCCATCAATTCTGTAACACTGTTCTACAAGGCCACCAAATTTATCAGCCATGATTTGCCTTTAGTGTCACTAATCACCTCCTTATTTTCCATGTGCCTTAACATATCTTCTTTTTTACCCTTTTTAAAAACGGGGGTTATGTTTCTGTTTTTCCAGTCAGCTGGAACTTCACTGGACTGCCACAAATTTTCAACTATTATCGAGTTTGAGTTTCTGCAGTAGTTCCCCATTCATCCGTGCAGGCCTCCTGTTTTATTGTGGGGTTTTGGTGGGCTTTTTTGCTTTACTTCCTCTTCACTGGGAACACATCACTGCTGAGCTTGGAGGAGATAATCCTTGAATATTACCCAGCATTCTTGGGTCCCTTTTCCCTCCAGGTCTTTATCCCACAGTACCTTACCAATCATATGCCTGAAGAGAACAAAGTCTTCTCTCCTGAAGTCCAGGGTAGTAAGTTTGCTGGGCACTCTCCCCACTGCCCTAAGGATCTTGAACTCCAGTTACATATATTTTTTTAAATATTTACTTTCCCCTCTGAAAACCACCATAACCTACCCGTTTGAACTTTCTGTGTTCTTGCCATGTGTTTAGGTCATATATGTGATATGAATTCCAGCTCCTTTAATAAGAACAAACCATTGGGTCAAACTTTTCTTTTGTTATAAAACATAGGCGTTTAAAATGAGGATTTACCAATTACTATGGAATGAAGCAATAAATGTTATTCAAATTAAGAACAGCACCTGAATTACCTCTGAATTATATCTGAGTTTCTCACAAAAAAGCCTCATCATTTGCTGTTTTCCTTCAGACAGATTATTCAGTACAAAACTGCTCATTCCAGATCATTTCCAAACCACCCAAGCATCAATACAAAACACAGGCATGTGAAGGAATTATAAACTTGGATATAGACTAGCCAAAAAACCTAAGAAGCTGTGTCTACTAGCTCGGTTCTCTTCATAATCTGTGGACAAGCAGTGCGCATATCTAAAGTCACCATTGCTTGCGACAGCTTTTGCCATCAGTAAGTAAAATTAGAAAAAGTAAGGAATATTTCCTTAAAATTAAATAAGCATGGGTAATGAAAGTCATGGTATTAGCATGAGTACTAACATCCACATTTTAAATACAGTGTAGATATTCTAAAATCCATAGCTCTGTCAAAAGTACTTCCTTCCCAGAATAGTCATACTGATTTGTTGAAATAAATTACAGACAACTTGAGTGCAGTTCTTGCCTCTATAAATTATTCAGCTGTTACTGTAAATAATTAGTGTTGAGCTCCATCATTATATGGGAAATATATCTTTCTGCTCCTTATCATCATCCCTGGAAACAGAAAATGAGGTTAGTTGTTATTGTCAAGATATTTAAATCCAGACATAATCCTTGCATCTCATAACACCCCAGAGAAGTACTCTGCAGCCCCTAGGACAGTAAGAAGAATTAATTTATTTTTTGAGGATGGTTTCTGTTCAGAATATTTCTACAGCATTAAATATTTTAGACTTTTAAAATACTTGACCTTACTGAGTCAGTTCTCCCATTTCTGAAATCAGACCACACTCTGGCGGGAGGTGCTTTATGACGGGAAAGGAGGAGCTGCCTCCACTGTGGAAATACCTTCAGTAATGTGTCAGGCAGCAAGAAGCACCTGGGACATTGATTTTTCTACCCTAAAGTGTACCAGGTACCAAGTTCAAAGACACTGTCCTAGAGGGGCACCACAGCTCTGTGCAGCCCTTTTATAAGGGGATTGCAAAATGAGGCAGTCTCACAGGCTGAACCAATTCTTTTGAGAAACTTTGTTTCTCAAAACAAAGGGAAACTTTGTTTCTCAAACAAAGTTTCCTGGAGGGAACCTTTGTTTCTCAAACCTACCATGGGTGAGAGCTAGTCCAGTTGCACCATTTTAGGCATATCTTGAAAATGTAGCAGTTTCCCTCTCCCTGAAAGCTTGCCTTTATTGAGGTAAGCCAAGAGCAGCAACTAACTTCATGCGTACACATACGTTCTTTCAAAGAAGCTGTGCTAAAAGTGCATCCTTAAATATATTCTAACTTCATGTTGGCACTAACAATCTGAATCTCATTAATGCCAGGCATCTTTTTTCAGAAGTGTAAAAACGCCACAAATATTCCTCAGTAAACTCCTACTGTTTCTGCTAAGTAGGTGTAAATCGAGGTTCATGTAGTAGCAAGAGCTGCTGCATAAGTATTTCTTTTGCTGAAAGCACTACACGCAAGTCACTGGATATTATTATTATTGCAATAAGCCTTGCTACAAATATATTTTTTTTTGTCCACAAGCATAGTTGCCAACAGTACCATATCACCCTTCCTTTCCTGCTAGCTGCATATCATTTTTAAACATACAAATCGGGGAGAAAGGCTATGTTTTGTATACTTCACAACAAATTTGTTATTCTGGTATAGATGGACACGTGGTGGACAAGAGCAATTGTAAAGTGAATTTCTGTACAGAGTAGGCTTGCAATTTATCAGGCTCGATAATTCAGTTATTTTGAAGCTTAGTACTACCATCACATGAAGGAGGAAAAGGTCATAAAGAACAATCACAAATAGCGAGTATATGCCAAACTTTTGAATAATTCTTATATCCAAAAAATCACATTCAAAATTAATACATATGCAAAATAATGAACTAAAAAATAATCATTGACCCATACAATCAAATACTTGCAGAAAAATATAATCTACAAATACGCATGCTTGCATTTAAGAAGGAATGGAACACTGAGGCACAGAATAAGTTCCATATTTTCTGACTCTTGTTTTATGTACCAAGTGTATTTGATATGTGTGTTTTGGGTTTTTTTAGCCTCTCTCTTAAACCGCTGTTTTAATATTCACGATTGTCTGCTCTAAGAAAGAAAGAAAAGTGTTAATGTTAAGAGACAAATAGATGATGTCAGTTGCTCTTCCCTTATCTGTCAATGCTATAATGCTGTTGTACAAGGCCACCAAATTTATCACGCATGATTTGCCTTTAGTGAAGGAGACAAAAGGAGGTTCAAAGCCCAAAAAGGAGCCTAGGACCATACTACATAGGTTTGGAGTCTATCCAGAAAATCCAATCAGACAGAGAGGCCTGCATCCAAACAAATCTCAGACAAGGTCTGGCTACCTTGGCATGAATTCAAATGGACTCATGGTAAGGGCATGGGGCAGGTAAGGCCATTAGGGCGATTAAGGTTAATTAGCACCCATAAGTGCTCAGGACCCTTGCACCACACCCAACAGGGATCATAAGCAGGGTGAGAATTTTATAAACCAGCTCTTTTCTTGCCAAGAAAGAGTTAATTGATTCATAAATTGACTCATCATGGGTTAAATGTGCAGCTCTAGTTACAGTCAGAGCAGCTTCAACACATGCAAATGAAAATTGCACTACTAAGCAAATAATAACATGGCCAAATCACGGTGTTTTTTAATCACAGTGGCAAGAGGCAGATCCTTGATCTCAGGCTCATGATGGGTCATTTGCCTACTTTATTAGCATGCTGACTTATGAAAATACAGCAAATGCTGTGGCCGCTCCGTAACTATGTGCAAGCTGGCTGGCAGTTAACAGACTTAATAGTCAGGTCCTCTGCTTCCCCCTTAGATGAAACAATAACTTCATTTTTCTCCCCTACACAGATGATGATTTTTACAAAACCTGTGATTATTTGATAACCTTGGAACCTATGAAATTGTCACTTGGAGACAAAAGAATTAGGAACTAATATGACATCTTGATTGAACAGGTCTTGTTTCCTTAAAAACCATGTAAAAATACATCAGCAATTCAGCAGGTAGCGAAATAAAAATTTCAGCCTAAAAACTTTAGCCTGTAAATGGCTTAAGGAATTAGAATTTATACCATTAAGGAAAATATTATGTGCTATAAACTGTAACCGAGTAATACTACATATAAAAAAAAAATCAACCACTGTTAAAATTAAAAGTGTGTGATTAAAAGCTGCCCTTGTGTTGGAGTACTGTTTACACCAAGTGGATAATAAATGTAGTAGCAAAGAACTATCAGTTTTTGTGGCCTAGATTGTGTCTCCATTTTGAACATGATTCTCCTTGATATTTATTATGACTGCTGTACTTCTTAGATTTTTTATATTTTTCAGATTTACATGCAGGATGACTTTCTTTATACATATACAGCAAAGAAATGGTAAAAAAGACCTCTAACTTACACTGTGAGACCTCTTTAACTTATGCTGTATGAGGGAGTAAATATACAAGCTTCATATAGTATTAAAACTCTAGTTCTAGCTATGGCAATCCTGCTTCGGCGAGGGAGTTGGACTAGGTGATCTCTACGGTCCCTTCCAACTCTAGAAATTCAGTGAAAACATTGTTACTTTTTAGTGATGTCAAAATTTGAGTCTGTAAAGGCCCTAGAGTATTTTCTGCACATTGAACAATGCATGTCTGCCCACAAACAGGCAATACTATATTATACATGACAAGTAGCAAAGCTTGTTAAAGTAGTCTTGGAAATGTGATTTACACTACAAGAAGTTGTAGAAAAGTATTTCTTGCTTCTCTGCCCTCTCAGCTATCCAACTGGTTTCACTCTACTACTTATTTTACAGGTGCTACTCTTACTGTTTTAATCTTTGCAAAATTCCTCTAGGATCTTATCCTGAAAAGACCATATTGGCAGAAACCACAGTAAGGAATTTTCACAGTATTCACTAAAATACATTAAAGTGTTCTCACAAAATAGCTGCCAAAAGAGTGGGGTTTCTCAAATACATTGATGCCATAATTTAATAAACCAAAGAAAAATGAGTGTCAATATAACCAGTTAACTGACTACTCCAAACTGTTGAACCATGTCAGCCATCAGTAAAATCAAAGCTTGCTTAGTACTTCCAAGTCAATATCTGACCTCCTTCAGAACAGAATCATTTCACAGAAACACGAAACCACAGAATAGTTGGGGTTGTAAGGGACCTTTGCAGACCACCTCATCCAATCCCCTCTTGCTCAAGCAAGGCCAGCTAGAGCCCAGGACCATGTCCAGACAGCTCTTGGATATCTCCAAGGAGAGTCTACAATGTCTCTGGGAAACCATCAGTGTTTCCTGATGTTGAGACAGCATGTCCTATGTTTCAGTTTTTGCCCATTGCCTCTCATCCTCTTTCAGCTGGGCCCCACTGAAAAGAGCCTTGCTCCCTCCTCTTTGTACCCTCCCTTCAGTTACTTATATACATTGATGAGATCCCCCCAGAGCTTTGCCTTCTTCAGCCTGAACAGTCTCAGATCTCTCAGCTTTTCCTCATACGTGATATGTTCTGGTCCTTTCATAATCTTTGTGGCTCTTCTTTGTTTCTCCTGGTTCATGTTCAATTGATGTCTACCAGGACCCCCAGATCCTTTCCTGTAAAGCTGCTCCTCTGTCAGTCAGCCCTCAGCATGTATACGTGCATGAGGTTGCTCCTCCCTAGGTATAGAACTTTGCACCTCCCCTTGTTGAACTTCTTGAGATTCCTTTCATCCCATTTCTCCATCATGTCAAGGTCCCTCTGGATGGCAGTATGACTGTCTGGTGTGTCATCCATTAGTCCCAGTTTGTGTCATCAGCAAACTGGCTAAGGGTACACTCTGCCCCATCATCTAGAGCATTAATGAAGATGTTAAACAGGACTTGACCCAGTACTGACCCCCTGGGTTACTCTGCTACCTACTGGCCTCCAAAAAGACTTTGCGCCACTGATCACTACCATCTTGGGCCTTGCTATTGAGCCAGTTTTTAATCAACCCCACTCTCTGCTTATCCAGCCCATATATTGTGAGCTTGTCTCTGAGGATCTTCTGGGAGACAGTGTCAAAGGCCTTAGTGAAGTCCACATAGACCATAGCCAGTACTCTCATCTACCATAAAAATTTATCAAGTTGGTCAAGCATGGTTTCACCTTGGGGAACTCATTCTGACTACTCCTGATAATTTTCTTCTCATTCATGTGCATGGAAATGGTTGCCAGGGTTAGCTGCTGAACCATCTTCAATGGATCAAAGTGATGCTGAATGGCTTGTTGTTCCCTAGGACCTCCTTCTTACCCTTCTTGAAGTTAGGAATGACGTTTGCTTTCCTCCAGTCTTCTGGCACTTCTTCAAATCACCATGACTGATCAAAGATTATGGATTCTGGCCTCTCAAGGCATCTGCCAGTTCCCTCAGCACTCTTAGGTGCATCCCATCAGGGCCCATGCAGGTATAGCTTGCCCGATTATTCCCTGACTCAATCCTCTATCACCAAAAGTATATTTTCTTGCACTAGATTACTGCCTTAGTCTCTGAAGGCTGTTCTTTTCAGTAAAGACTAAGGCAAAGAAGGCATTTGGTACCTCAGACTTTTCCATGACCTGTGTAACCAGGTCCCCCATCTCATTCATCAATTAGGCCACATTTTCCCTAGTCTTCCTTTTGTCACCTGTATACTTATAGAAGCCCTTCTTGTTGTCTTTGGCATCTCTAGTCAGTTTCGATTCCATTTGGGCTTTAGCTCTCCTAACTTTATCTCTGAATATTTGTTCCTTCTAGACTACCCATCCTTGCTTCCACACTCTGTAGGCTTCTTTGTTCTGTTTGAGATTGGCGAGTACTTTCTTGTTCATATATGCAGGCCTCCTGGCATTTTTTATCTGGCTTCTTATTCATTGGATATGTGTGGGTGAACAGGATTGTGGAAGAAGCAGAAACCAGAAGCAGGAAGAGAAGAAGCAAGAACACCGGCAGGGGAAGGCCTGTGATCAAGTCCTAGCAATCTATAAACAATGCCCACCAGCCTGACTGATGGAGGGGAATTCCACCCGCCCGGCAGTTGTGGGTTGCAGGGGTGTGTGGGTTGGGAAAGCAGATACATCAGTACTTTATAAACTGTCTGTTTATTGTAATAAACAATTCTGGTTGCATCACTGACCGGGGTCCATGCCTTCATATGCTACAGATAGGACTGCTCTTCAGCTTGGAGGAAGTGATCATTAAATACTAAGTAGCTTTCTTGGGTCTGTCATCCTTCCAGGGCCTTACCACACAGGACTTCTCTAACAACTTTTAAGAGGCCAAATTATGCTCTCCTGAAGTCTGTATTTGTGAGCTTGCTTTTTATTTTCATATTTGAAGTCTTTCTGGTGGAGTATAGCAACCATCAGAATGGAAGGAGGGATCAGAAGGTCAACTGCCTATGGCTTTCTCGTTCTGATTAGCAGGTTTACACACTTCGTTTTTATACATAAACATTGAGGTCCAGCACATAAGTCTTCCAAATCCTATATGCAGTGCTATGAAACAAATAGACAGAAATGCTGTTGCAAATATTACAAAGTTGTTATGAATCTGGTGCAGTTTCTCAGTACGTACTCACTTAGCATTAAGGTTTAAAAAAACACCCTGATGAATTATTATATTTGTCTAGGATATAAAAAGTGAAAGATGCTTGTCAGAAACCTCCCCCTTACTGCAGTGGTTGCAACTTTAGGATAGGGTTTTTTGATCAAAGACAAACCTTTGTAACTCAACAGGGAGACACAGCCAGACAGTATAAAAATATACCAAGAACAACCCAACTCAATAGTGCCTGCCATTACTACGGAGACAAGCTGAAAATCACAGAGAAAGAAAATGAAATTATTGCTTTCCTTTAGAACTGAATGAGAGCTTGTGCAGAAATGGCCCCATTTTTTTATTTATTTATTTACTTATTTATCAACACGCAAAAAATCGGTCATGTTAGTAGCAATGTGTTCAAAAAAACTTGTAAAAACTTTTAAAATCTGCTCCACAAATGCATTTGTTGCAATTTTGAAATCTCTTTTCAGAGATTTGGTCCCCTAAGATGAAGAAGGAAATTACCAGCATATATGAGAAATATATCTCAGAATCTCTCATATTGAAAATAAGTACTTACTACTGCTTCATATTCAGTATTTTTCCACATGGTGGAAGTCATGAATTTCTTATCACTTCTAAAGAACAAAGGCAATCAAAAATTATATCAAGTAGGCATTGTATATTGCTACTACAACAAACCTGAACTGAGAGAAAATGCTCTATACAATAGCATGAAATTTCTGCAAGTATTTAATTTTTACTCAGAATGTTTAGCAGTATCTGGATTTCTTTTGTATGTTTTCAGCTTTTTCTTGAGAGATAACCAAAACTTTTTCTTTAGAAGGTAACCATATCACACATCAACACTTTGCTGTTGTCATTTCAGGTAGAGCAGTCCAGAAACATCTGCAGTTAGAACAAGTTCCATTAACATGAGTTAATATTAAATATATGTCTCAAATTGATTCCAACCATTTTCTTTTTTTTTTTTTTTTAAATGCATATATTATTCAATGCAAAAAAAAATTTAGTATCCAGAAATATCTGCTGTCAGGAACTCAGCTGCTACCAGGGACACACTAACTTAATTATCTCATCTCCGCTAATTGCATCTATGAATTTTCCTAAATATCTTCATAATATATGTGTTTGCAAATGGATTAGATATATAGTAAATGATAATGTATTCTCCTTCTGTGCCTTTCTAGGGTGCTGTACTGTTCTAGGGTAACACATTTGTATGTATCTGAAACATTATTCTTCCCAGATAAAAAATGATAACATACCACAAAGATCAATTGGCCCATATCCCTTACAGAAAACCATTTATACTGATAAATGGTTATATATCTGAATTCTAATTTTGAACTGCTGCTCTTAGTTTACAGCAAAATAAAAATAATGGCTGGATAAATCTAGTGCACATTTAATTTCCTGCCTGGATTTAAACCTTATTTAAAATGAAAATCAGAAGAGAATTTACTGAATTTAATACTTCTTTTCCATTTTGTAAATGTCTTTTATGAGTATTGATTTGCCCTAAAGTTCTGTATGTCAGAACGGATGAATTCACACATTTTTTAATCACCTTGATCTTCAGGCTTCTTACAAAAAATCTTTTCATTTCAGTTCCATTTTTATTTGAGCCTTTTCTGATGATTTCATTAACAGTTCCTTGCAAGTGAGGGAGTGGCTATTCCCACATATGAATCAAGAAATCATCACCCTTATTTAATCCAACTTGAGTAAAGAGAAAAAAAAAATCCGCCTAAACCAAAACCTGCATTTCTCCTTGAAAAAAATCCCCGTGACTTCTCAAGAACTTCTGAAAGTTGTTTGAATTACAAACACACAATCTAGAGAAAATTTTCAGTCCAGTTTTATGCTTTATAAGTTGCTTGAACAGCAGAAGACAAAAAAATTCTTCCTTTTTTCCTCTGTGGATTTATTTAATTGCAAAGGCAATCTGATAACAACATGCTAAGAATACTTTGCTGGCCATCCTGGTATATAAAGGCAATGCAGCAGACTTGGGTTACTTAGAAGATATCCACGATGCCCTTCTACAAATGAAACACCTGGACTGTCAGAGGGAAAGCAGAAAAGGGAGGGAATTTGGACATTGTCCTCCTTAACTGGAATAATGACTAATCAGAATGCAATTTTGATTAAGACAGCAATTCAAATATGTTTCCATGCAGTGAATATGCTTACAAGATCCAGTCACTTGTATTTAGGCCTGCATTGCAAATTTTTCCAAACATTCCCTGACCCCTTCCACTTGGACAGTCTGTCTTAAACTCCAGTGTTGGATGGGACAGGTTAAAAGGTATGAAGAAAAGAAATTATGCAGACAAAATAAATCACACATCACTTTCTAATATAATTTTCTGTCTGCACTTTGCTTCTATGTCAAAGCCAACAGGTTTGACTGTTGCAAATCCATGAGTCTAGCAATTTAGAGCAGGTAGTGGGCTGGTCGATGTAACCATGCAAGCTGCTGGGGTAGCAGCTATTGCACATATCTTGTTTACCCATCTGGTAGCCCTCTGGTACTCTGAAGCCCTCTGCAGTCATTGATAAGAATAAGGCATTCGTCTTGCTTCAGAAAGATGCTGTGAGTACACGTCACTCTTGCAAAGCGCTGCACCCATGCGCAGGTGCCTGCACAGGAAAAACAGGCCTAGTTTTTCTTTTAATAGGAGTATGAAACAATTAAAACACATGCTTATAATAGCATAGAGGTTATTTTAGGGAGGCAATTCTACTTTTTTCAGTAAAAAAAGTAGAATTCATAGGAAAGGAAAAAAAAAATATAAGTGGCTTACAAAACTGTGCTGACCATGACTGCAATATCTAATCCCTATTTAAGATGGTAAAATGTTTTCTGACATTTATATTTGATTATACTGAGAATACCTCAGTAAATACAGGGCATTATTCTCTCAGAGAGCTGAGAACCCCAGACACTAGATTTCCATTCACTGACATTATTTAAAGAAAACCTAATGTTAGACTTGAAGTTTTATTAGGCATTAATTTGTATTATGTTTTTAAAATTTTCAGACTCTAAAAACAGTTTCTGGCATTTAATAGAACCCAATATAATTTTTACCTTTGCTTCCTCTCTATTTCCTCAATAACTAAATTCACACTTCAGTTATGTTGTGCAAATAATTGAAAGATTTACATGGTTTACATTTCCAGCCTCCTTGTTGTAAATTTCCTGAACTGTGACCTCCATGTGATCAGGTTAGCTAAGAAAAGACATGTTCACCTTCTGGATTATATTAACATAATCTCAACATTTTGAAAACTCTAATGCTATGTAACCACACAAGCATTTCACATACTCAGAGTTTTTCTTCTTAAAACTGATGTAACCCAAGCCATTGAGAGATAAACATTCAGAAAGTTAACTGAACAGCTCCAGTCTGCAATAGGGAAGAATCATAGGGACTGTTTGTCTTCTTTGGCGTTTAATTATAATCAGTGGAATTGAGGTTATTAGCAGAATATATCTGCATAAGTGTTGTTGAACAAAATGTATTGAAGAGGGGAAAAAAAGGGTTAAAGAACATTCAGAGATTTATATAATGTCACAGAAACAAAAAATCTTGAATCGACACTTCAATTTATCCTCTTAAAACTAGTTATGCATGCAAAATATTGAGACAGCAAATTAGTATGTAATTCATAAACCTGGTTCCTCTTCCCTTACTGGTACAATTTTGGAGCTTTCTGAGGAATTGATCTTGATTGCCAACAACAGAATCAGAAATTCTGAAGTGAAGCACAGACTGTAAAGCATTTAGATCTTGTGCTTGTGTTCATCCATTATGTATAATACGAAGTGACATTGTGAGCCAGGAAAGAAGCTTCTTTCACCTTATGCCCCACCACATTTATATCCTCAGGAACCCTGCTGAGTCACTGTGCTTCCAAATCTATGTAGGCAAAGCCTCAAACAGTGCCCCAGGGCAGGCAGCATCCTCCTCCTTTGATTCCAGTTTTCTCTTTTTCCCTCTCCTTGCATTTGAAATTTCCTTCTACAGCCATATCCTAAAACTCAGGTCCAATACTTTGATATGACACTTTCTAAGTCTTTTGAGAGACTTTTCTCAATCTCTATTAGAAATATGTCAGATGGCTCACACCTCTCGAATGAGAGCCAGAACCATGCCTTTTGTTTCAACAGCAGCTGTAAAACGAGAGGGGATGTTCCTTCAGTTTGATAACTTGCATGACATATATCATGACAGTCAATGGCTGTTGAAGCACAAACATAAGAAAGTAATCAATTTCCTATGTTCAAAGAGGGAAAAAAAGATTTTTGTCATGGTATTACAAAACAAATATAAGCTGTTCTGTGAAAGGAGGAGGAGGGGCCCACCCATTTTGAAGTAAATGTAGGCTATACAATATTAATTACCTCTAATAATTGCCAAGTATTGGTGACACTAGTGAAAAGTAATTGTACTGGATTGTATTACTGAGTACAGTTGTTGATTTCTTTTTAATAATTGATGTCTGAAAACACAATCTTGCAGTTAAGAGCTATGATTTTCTCACATTGCCTAGCAACCTGTGCAAATATAGAACTGCAGATGCAAAACTACTGACCTTTCTTTCATGCCTGCTTTCCAGTGCTTGTTATTTCTATCCTACACAGAAAAAAAAAAAAAAGACAGAAAAGAGATTTCAAACACTGAACAATATATATTTAGCATTTCAGATGACAAAATCATGACAATATCTTTGCTTAACAGAAAAAGAGAAACTGTTTTATTTACCCAAGCTTAAAATATTGCATGCTAAATATGGTCTCACTGGTCTTTCAACACATACAGAATGTTTACTCGTCCTACAATATCTGCAGCCCTTAGAGGGAATCAATCATGCAGATCCCTTTCCTAATGCACATGCACAGCATATGGCAGGATCTTTTGGACCAACAATATCCACTGAATCTATTCCTGCATTTAAGTATACCTGCATTCAGCCTAAGAGAGTGTTGAGCTATTCATTTCTTGGTAAAGAAGAAGTAGGGTAATTCAGCAAATGGGAAGAAAAGAACATCCAAAACATAAGAGCATGTTGAAAGAAGCCAAGGTTATAGCCTAGACAGCTTCTTCCCACAGTGCCAAAATATTGACTTCCTTGACTACATGACAATGTGTATACAGCAGCACATACAAAGATGGAGATAAGAGAGAGACCTTTTGCCTCTTCAGTTGTGCCTGGAAGGCTGAACAATAACAACTGTCATAGAAGACTAAACAAGCTGCAATTAACAGCTCTGCAACAGGCCTCAAGAACTGTGAGAAAGATGAAATGAAAGGAAGAGTGGATGGTAGCCACAAAATGATGAAGACCTAGGTTCCAAACCTGGAATCAGTAATGAGGTTATGCCCAGACCCCGTACTTTCAAGGCATACCACCTTTTTTGTTTGGTTTGAAAGGGCAGTCCAGCAGACCTTACAGAGAACCCTAACTATTTTCTACCATCAGCATGTCATCCAGGACTGAGAACACTGTGTTGCTCAAGTTTTCCTCTCTAGGAAAGTAAGGCCATTCAAACAAAACTCAAAGGCTCAGAACAATTTGTACTCAAATATTTAGTGCCTTCTCCACTTGAGGATCTCTAGTCCCTTTTCATTTTGTTTAAGAGTTTATCTTCCATATCTTGTGGAAATACAGACCCATCATTTCTTCTGGGTCTCACAAGAGTTTCCCAATCTTAAATAGCTAGTGTTTGCTTTGCACAGTTCCCTGCTGTTTCTCCAAACTGGTCCTTTTTCTGGATCTTTATTTCTTGTCTTCAAAGAAGACCTCCTGATTTGATTTCCCACATAATGTCCATATTTCACACATTAATATATATAAGATTCCAAATAGGTAACAGGGTTCATCACTTAGAAGAAATACCTATTACCCATGATGCATATCCAGTAGTTAACACTTCAGGTATGGAAGGGAAGAGCAAAGTGGGAAATGAGAGAGGGAATACAAGGGCCCCGAGCATGGCTACATATAAAACTTACATACATATTACTGCTAAACATGAATTCCCCTTAATCTCAGCAAATAGGCAATGTGTGTATTTTTTCTAAAGCATAGACATACTTAGAAATATCACTTCATCTGCTGCTAGGTATGAATTTATTCTGTGGCTAAAGATCTATACTTTGGAGAAGTATTGTGAAGATTAATTGGTTTTCATATTTGCTTTTGAGCAATGTGCTTACTTTGCTGGTATTTGCTTAGTACTTTCTATCTTTCAGTTGCTTTCCCTATTAATACTATTTTTAATAAGAACTAATGAAAATTTTTAATAAGGAAGACAAGGGATAAACTTCTTTTGCCTTGATAGTAGGGATCTGGTGCATGAATACAGAAGGAGTTAGTCTGCAATCAATCTAGGATTGAAATACCTCCTTAAAAGTAAAACACAAGAATGTGGATACAAGGAGATAATTCCCTTCTTCTTGTCACAGATGGAGGTAGATTGCCATAGGAAAATAGATCAAATCTCAAAACAGTGTAATATTTGTAAATAACTCAGAATGTGAATACACACACAAAGCTTATGTCAACACATTCACTCTGAAGTTACTCCAATCCAATTTGCTTCAGCAGTTTAGCACCATATTGAAACTACACAGCGGTTTGGATTAGGAGCCAGTCTTATAAAAATTCTCTAAATCTTTATAATAATTTGGCTCAAATTCTAGATATACTTTTAACCCTAAAATGGATTTAACAATCCATGGCAGGAGATTGTACACATTACTAGTATTTGGTGCAGGCTCAGACTCGTGTTTCTCACAACTCGTTCAGTTGCGCCTGCCAGCAATCCTTATATGTATGACAGTGGTCTCATGACAGTTTTCAGTATGTAGAGTTTAAGAAAAGGTTTTCATGAGCACATGGAGATTAAACCCAACATTCCACTGTCTTACTGATTAGGGGAACTATGCTTAAGGTTTTTTTTATTTCCCTCCTAGGACACATTGAAATACTCTGCTTAAGTACAGTGTAAATTAAGTTAAATTAACAAAATGTTTCATACTTGTAATTAGCTTGCAAAGAATACAATTTACTTTATAAATATGGAAGGTGTCTCTACATTTCTACTGTCATTGTTATCATCAATTAAGAAAGCTATTTAAGAGACTAGAGAGCGCAACTGAAATTTTTCCCATAATTCACAATATTTGTCTAAAAGTTTAAATGCTTGAAGTTCTAAACTGCAGGATCTTCTCTTTTTTTCCCTCAATTTGCCTCCTGATAAACTGACAACTCTTTTCAAGCCACACCTTTTTGAAGAGGACAATGTAAGATGTAAATTGCCTTGAGGATAGAGGTCAGAATTTAGGTAGACAGTGTGTTGTAGTTGTTCTCTGTGAGGTATAGCTGCTCTTTTACCTTTTTCTTCCCAGTTCGATTTGTTCTTGAAAGTCTTAGTCAGGCAAAAAAGTCTTCAAGACTTCAGAATTATCAGGAGTAACATAAATAAGCACTTGAGTAAGACGGACATGTAATCTGAATAGTGTAAAAAAGAAATCAAGAAAAATATTTTACTTGTTTACTTATTGTATCATCTTATAATTATAAATTCATAGATCAGTCTATAAAGTGCAAAGTGAATGACTTAAGTAAAATTAATATTTTAATGAATCTGTCTAAAAAAGTAAAATATTCTTCAGGAAACATGAGGATAGAAAACTCAGGAAAAACAGAACATATGTATTATAAAAGTATACACAAATCAGTAAATTCATTTCCTTTCTTATTTTGTTAAAGGTCTATCTTTTAAAATTCTATGTTCAAAAGGTATTTTATTGTTTTCTTATATGAATATTATATAAATATGAATTTGAAATATTACACATCTCAGCTCATTCCTTCCCATTAGTTTCATATTTTAGACAATATTTCAAGTCACACTAATAGTCATCATCAGTACAGTATGAAACAGAACAGAGTTTAGTCCTCTTTACCTATTTTCTTTTTTGGTAACTTGAGATGCTCAACACCTCAGAAAGTCAAGGCATATGTATCTAAAAACATCACTGGAAGAAATAATGGAGATTAAAAATTAGTAGGATGAGAGAGAAAAAGAATTCTAATTTTGTCAATATTTCTTTTAAGTTAAGCACTTTAAAACATTTTGACAATTATGTATTAATATCTCTATTATTTTGTAGAACAAAATTTATTAATGTTCTTCATTTTTGTTTAATACATACAACTCCAATCTTATTAGCTAAGTACAGTTTATTATAATTACCTAAATATATTTAGTACCTGAATTCTTCAATTAAAGGTGTTTGAGTTTCTGAAGATTTGATCTGATTTTGAAAATAACTTCTTTAAAACATAAATGCATCCAGAGCTTTTGAGCAAGCTACCTTCAGCCTTCTCATCCTCATTCACACACCAACAGTGCAGTACATCAGCATATGATAAAAGCATTTCTATGTAAGTTAAAAGCAAGTATGGTTATTTGTTTTGTTTTGTTTTGTTTTTCACAGAATTGCAATCGCTACAGTATTTCATGCAAACTGTCATTTGCCTGTTATTTGAATGAACTTGTTTTACTGGTAATTTCTAAAAGCAGCTAGAAGAAAATTGTTCGAACAGATACATAGAAAGCAAGGAAAAGGTAGTTGTTATAGACCAACAGTAATCTCATCACATTTCTAAAATGTATTTTTCCTATTCATACTGGATAATTACCACCTTAGCTCTTTTAAAAATATTCTTATTGAAAATAAGCAAGTAAAGATCATACACAGTTTTGTATACAGCCATTGCAAAAAATTAAGTTTTTCATGCTTAAGTCTATGTGATTTTCTGAAGATAGATCAGCAATTTAGAAAAGTTTCTATTTCTGGACTATGTGCTGGGGTTTTTTTCCATAACTACTGATCTATATTTGTAATAGACATGCTTTGAAATATCAAACATTACAGCTTACTTTTTGTAGTGCCTGTGGTTCCTAGTCAATAAAAGATTTTTGAAGATGCATGTCCACAGGATTCCTTCTACGACCATTTCAGCTATTTTGAGCATATGATCTTCAATCATATATCTTCAATAACATCTAGTCTACAGTGACATAGAATAGGAATCTTCAGAAATGTCTCCTGGAAAAATACAGATCCAGCTAAAATATAAATAGAAAGGATACAGAGGATAGCAAACTTGCTTTGCTGAAATGTACAGTGTAATACTTCACTACAAATGAAAAATAAATATGGACTGAATGCTACTTCTAAATTATGCTTTATGGATCTTACAAATAGCAGAATACCCACCCTTGATCCATCACAGAGTGCTAGTGAACAAATGACTAATACTAATGCACAGGGAAGCAAACACTTCCCTTGCACATCTCTGCATTGCCAGTGACCATTGACAGATTCAAAATGTTGGGAAAGAAATGAGATCATGGGCAATAATAGCATGTCTCTTAAATGTCGTTTCTTCCCTACCTAACTTTCTGGACTTCCAAAACTGTGTAGAGAGTGAATATTAATTTTCTATTAGGAAGGTCCAAGTATCTTCCTTTTGCCATTAACATTTCATGAAAACTGCCAGGAAGATTAAAAAATCCCTGAGTTATTAAATTTAGGAAAAATCCTTTATTAACAAAAGTTGGTCAGCATCTGGCCACAAAAGTACTGTGCAAAAAGAGATTTAAAAAAATGTATGTTTTATCTGCCAGTAGAGTGATGAACTATATTATAGAAGTCTTGGCCAGTATATCTCAACCAACCTCATTCCATTCTTGCCTTGTTAGATATAACAGAGATATAACATCTGCTGCATGTCTCTCAAGAATCCTTTTTTTAAGATAAACAGCACAGTAACAATGCTGCCAGTCACCTGTCTTTCAGCAATCATGTGCTTGCTTTTTATGGTTAATGATACAAAGTATCTATGGAAAGAAAAGCTGGTTTATATTTCTTTGGTTTATATCAAGAACAAGATTCAATATCCTGCATGTCAAGAGAACTAGCTTTAGTCTCCCCAACAGTTTACTGCTGGGCTGAGATATTGCATACTCAAGTTACATCAATTTATGCACAGCAAGGAACTAAATAAGGAAAACCACAATACATTGGACTAATCTTAAATGAATTAAATAGCAATCCTACTTTCAATCTGATCTGCACACTTCAGTTCCTTTTATTCTGGAAAAATATATAAGCATCTACAAATTTTAAAAGCAATTATTTTCTTCCTGTATGGATAGCCATTTTATACGTCACTAAAATTTTTCAGGAGCAACCAACCAGTGATATGGTTAGGAAGTGTTATTTTTTTTAAAGATGTTCTCTTTTAAAAGTATTGAAGCCCTGAGTTTCCAGAAGTTAAATTTCTAGAGTTCCAGCCTTTTTGAAATGCTAAGGGATTCCATTACAGATTATCACATCCAAGCAATCAGCCCATTTTGTATTTTACCATATTATTTTAACAAGTAACTCAACATATTTCTTATTTCTTATTTAAATAACCTTTGAGGACTTATTCAATGGCTCTAAAAACTTTTTTTTTTTTTAAATCAAAACATTTTAAGTAGTATTTTATTTCCACTTAAATCTTGTAATAATAAATGTTACCAAACAAAATCTGAAAAGCCTCAATGTTTTGCTGTTTTCACTGCATTGTAACCATACAATAGACAAAATAGTTAGATGAGACCTCATCTGAAATTTTTAAGCTGAATAAGGATATTTTAAAAGAAATCCCATTTTTATAAGAGCTTATCTGCAAACTTAATCTCTCCTGCAAATATTTTCACTTTGGGTAGATACATGTGTATTGTGGAGAAAATTCAGTTATCTCTACTACTCAAATCAAAACACTACTGTACACATACTGCCTCATTTCCTCTTCTAGGAAACATATACATTTAAGATATTAGTCACATTTTTAATGCATTTTTTGGAAAGTCTCAAGTATTTTACCAATAAAGATAATGACATTTATGTAAAAGTTCTATATTACTGAGATACCACAAATTAATAAGCAATGTTTTATTTTGGCTATTGAAGCTTGTTGGAGCCCAAGTCCAATATGCAAACCTCAGACATTAAAAATTGTTTCAGATATGTATATCCAGATGTATCCACATCAAATTAATCATGCATTATGTACAAATTTTGCCCAGTCTTTCCAATTTTCCGAGGCATGTTTTTGCTTTTGGCATTCCTGAAGAACATATTCTTACCATAATCACAAGGAACAGCAGTACAGGCTCTACTGCAGACCCCACTGAGGAAAACTGTGCAGCACATGGTCAGAACCTCTTTCTGGTAAGACAAATTAAGTTTAAAAAAAAGCAAACAGCCTAACCAAACAGCAATCTGTTTCTAATCTTCACACAATTGTACAATGCAAGCTCACTCTCCCAATTATATGAGTGGAAGTAAGAAAATCTTGTGTACAGCTCACAGAGCTGGAATGTTAAAAAGAAGTTATGTAGACTTCAACTCACCCGACCCTGTAATACAGAGCACCATGACTACGGTATGGAATAAAGAATCAGAAAACAGAAAAGCACATTTGAAGGATTATTTATATTCAGCTTTTTTGGTGGGGAAGATTCCAGCTTTTTTGGTGGAAGATTCCACTTTTTTACGGAGGTCTGAGAGTTCAGAGAAAACCTGCTTTTCCCTCTCTTTCTTCACTTCAGTGATCATGACTGCTTTGCCACAAGCGCATAGATACCAGCCTCTAGTGCCAGCCAGCTTAAAGGTAATTCCCATCTTTCACTGATACAGGTCTTCAAGTCTCTAACAGAGGTAATTTAGAAGTCTGAGATTTATAACATGATTCACATGACATCTTCCTTGAGCCAGAACAGAGGTGCAAAAAAAGAATTCTGCCTTTAACAGCAGATTTTTTTAAGTCCAGCTGTTCATGGCAATGAACCACATTTTAGTATAATAAATTGAAAAAATATGAAAAGAATTTTGGGACAAAGATGTCTCCTATATATACTCCTATTCTGCATAAGAGGGCAAGGGGGAAAAACAAATAATAAAAATAATGGTAACATTAAACTTAACTTTCAAAGAAAGAAAAATGAAGAAGGAAAAAAATAAAGATCTAGTTCAGAGCACATAAAAACACCAACTATGTTTAAAGCATAAGGAGCATAAGTGTGTCTGCATGCATTTATATGCATACACACTCCATTTTATGAAGACATGTCTTGAAAGTGATGTAGATATGCATGAAAGCTAGCAACACTTCAGACTTAATAAACCATAAATATACTACTGTTTGTTGAATGTGCAAAAGTTTTATTGCTTATGATGGCTACAGTGTTGAATATTTTCCTTATGTCAGTCCTCAGTGATAAAATGTCCTGAATTTCACCTACTTTATTAAATTCTTTTCTCAGATACAGTACTGAAAAATAATGACATTTTACCAAGTTTCAAGTTCTTAACACTAACTTTGTGAACTTTGAGTGAATGAAATCCTAATGGCATAGTTAATATCATCCACATATTCATGCATACAACGTATTTGGTAATTTCCATTTTTTCCTTTCTTATATGTTTATTTTTTACTCTCTTTATAATCATATTTTAGTTTCTTACTCTTACTTCTTTTCACCCACAATTACCCATAAAGATTGCAAAGCTGTTTTAAAATCAGCAGCAAACAAACAGCATTTTATTATGCTTCACAGCGTAAAGAGGTTTGTTTATTGTGTTCACTTTCGATTTAAGGATGCTTACAAATCACTTCTGGAAGTTTTAGTACTTCTTATGTTGGCAAATTTTGCTAGAAGATACCTGAAGTCTATATCTATAAATGTCAAGATTTACAATTAAAATCCAAAACATGGGCTAAATAGAAAAACAAAAATACAAAATCACAGCTTATATCCTATACCAATACTCTGGATAGTGAAATATATTACATTGGTTTTTTCTAGATGTTTTTAAGTAAATAAAAGTTGTATAAGTAAGGAAAGGATTCTGGGAAGCTCTGACACTATGTTAGCTTAATGGGGCTACAAAGAACCAGACAACCTGTTATACTTTGATATGAAAGTGGTGGTGGCATTTTGGAAGAGCTAGAATACTTGAGTTTCAGAGGAACAGTGCCAGACTCCAGTCTCAAGTAACACTTACACAGAGAACCAACAGAAGCCTGCACAACTTATAAAGTTTCATAAGAAGGAAAAGAAGGAGATTTTTGGAGATCTTTGGTTCTGTATCACAGAAATAGAAATGAAGATAAAAGACTGACTCTCTATTTGCATAAATGAAAATTAAATTTACTGACAAAATAAGCCATATTTATTTTTTGTTTTAAAATTTTAAAAAATAATTAAAAGAGGACAAAATTAAATAAAAGCAAAGACATATTCACATTTTTTAATATTTCGCCCCTTTCCATGCCAAGCTCCAATCATGGCAATGCTACTCTGGAAGGAGCCTGCAACAATTGCATATGGTGTTAGTGACACAAATAGGGCATAAGGCAATATTATATAATCTAACCAAAATAGAAAGGCAAAATTTGGGTAATATGTCTGATACTACAGCAGTTGACAATACAAAAAAATTCACCTAAGACAAAAGAACCTTCAGCATACTTGTATGTGGGCTTTTCTGTGCTTATATATTTCAGTCTAAAAGAAGAAAATTGCGATGTGTGCACTGCCAAGTTTCACATAACAATCAATCACACTTTAGGCATTTAGATTCAAAGGATTCATCTTAATGATTCACTCCAGCTGCCATCACAACGTGTCCTAGTGGTATTGCTTCCCAATAATCTCTAAATCTGCTAAAGACACGAAAAGGAAACCTAAAACTCATGAAAAAAAAAAAGAAATGTGGCAGTGTAAGAGTGGGGGAAGATCAAGAATATCAATAAATTGAGAGTTTACAGCATTTGGAGAATGATATAGAAAAACTTTAGAAGGAAAAAAGAAAAAATTCTAACAGACATGAGACATTTAACACCAACTGAAATCCTTCACTCACGAGCTACAGAATAAAAAATTCTCAAGCTGCAGAGGATACAAATTGATTAAAACTTAGTAAGAAATATCTCAAGACTTTCCATATTTCTTGACAGAAACACTGATGTGGTTTTTAAAAATTATTAAAAATGGAGCACTGTAGAACCATAGCTGCATTAGCACAGCGTGAAGAGGAAGAGGTGGGAGCTTTCTCATGTAAAGTCCTTCTAGCTGCTTTTGGCTTATTCTACCTGATAAGTGTATTTCCATCAATTACTCAAATATGACTTTTAGAACAAGGAAAGAGTTAGAAAAAAAATCCTTGCTTGTATGCATTATCTATTGAGGTTTTATGTCTTTTTTCCTCTATTTGGACAAATAGTCATCTCAAGAGAAGCTTGTATTTTTTTCTGATAGGTGAGTTTTTCTATAACTGCCCTAGACTTCCTTAAGGACTAAGTTGACGCTATTGTGATAACAATTAGAATAAATAGCTAAATAAAAAGATTTAGTACTATTACCTACTCAGTTATGCACACATTCTTAATTTACTTGATATTTATCCTCATCTCTTTGCAAATCATGAAAACAGATTTATATCTTCTGTATTGTGTTCTTATTCTGCTTTCTATGACCTTTTCAACATCCCATCCTCATTTCTCAAGGTAGGAAGGCTGTAAAAGAGAAAAAAGCAAAAACATGCAGACAGACCAGTGTGCTTTTTTCAGTATACTGAAAAAGTCAAAACAGTAGCAGTAGTATACAATTCTTTCAATTTCATGACAATTTGAAGTTAGTGAATTGCATTTTGTGAGTTTAGACCAACTTAATGGTGTCATCACAAGAAAGCTGATATATGGCTCTTTAAGTTACTGCAATTTTATTTCTGTTAATATACTATTATTAAGGAATGTATTTTTGGAACAAAATATATCTGCTTTTGAGATTAAAGCAATTAAGTTCATTTGTAATTTCCCTGTAACTTATGATATTGAAGTATATGCTTTCCTTCCAGTTACTGAGTAAGTATTGTCACACACACGATACAACATTTTTTCCACAAGTAACCCTAGCTGTGAGAATTGTTTTCAACTTACTCACTAGTAAGTACTTACTAGTAACTTTAAAGGAGAATTGAGATGTAACTTTAATCGGGATGTTCTTCTCTAGGATGAAACCTGTATTTTTTTGTGTGTTTTATATTTTCTTTTTAACTCTATGGCTTACGTATATAAGCCACAAGCCATTAAATCTTGTAAAACTTTTTATGTGTATTTGCAAATCTCACCAGACATGTGGTCCAAAGCTTGAGCACACACAAAACTAGCAGCACAATGATGACTGTGCATCAAAATCAGAAAATTATCTTTCAACTATCTTCCAACTATCACAAATATTCAATAATTTATATAGCTATGTGCATTGCATTTTTCCTGTCTAAAGGAAAAGTTTAAAATCTTATTTAAAAAAAAAAAAATCCCAATGTTTCTTCTTTTTTCTCTTGAAAATGTATAGGGCAAAGGTTTGTAATCATTCCTTTCAGCTAAAAATACCATTTAACTTATTGTATGTCATTTTTGCCCTTAGCTCAAAAGTTGATGTCATTTACAAGCAGTCTTTATTATTTTTATACTTTTAAGGCACATACATACCATGGTTTGGATTTTGTACACAAAGCTTCCCTGGGCTTCCAATGATAAAATGTTCACCCAGGAATTCCATTTCAAAACTCAATTCAAAACTGTCAGAAATCTTCAACACTTGCCACCTATAATACATTGAGATACATATTACATAATTCTACTTTGTTCCAATTGTTGAAAAAGAATTAAATAATATCACTAAATTGATATTATTTTGCAATGTTTTAGAACAGAATTAATAAGCTAACATCTTGATTCATCAAGAAATGTGAAGGGGGGGGGAGAGAAGGAAAGGAGCTGGGACAAGGAAAACAAAACAGTTCTGTGGTTTAAGCCTGAAGGCTTACATGCCTCATCACTCAAGGGAGCTATCTTGAGTGAGCAGCCAAAAATTGCTTCCTTCTACATTATGCAGTTCTGACGCAAGGATCTGAAGACACCATGCCTGAGTAACACAGATATCAGCCATTTCTGCCATCTGCCCCACAGTGGGAATACCAGATGAAATCAAACCAGTTTGCTAAGTGAGCATAGTGAAAGGCAGCTCCCTACAGCTGACTAACTGTGGAAAAATTTTTGAATTTAAGTATTAACAATTAGCAGAAAGGCAAATACATTGCACTTCTAAAGCCAGATAGACTTAAAAAATCAGAAATAGTGACAGTAGTGCCACAAAAAAAAAAAAACCTAAAAAAAAAAAACTTCTTCCCCTTCCATCATTCAATGGAAATTAGGAATAAATAAGAGTGATTACAAAAGACTTAGGCCTATATGGATATAATGAAAGAAAATATTTAGGATCACAAATGACTCAAAATTCATAGAGACACAGACTTATAATTTGTAATAGGAAATGGATTTAATGGGATATGGGATTGCAGTTAAGATTTTCCATTTGTAGTATGAAATGTCTGCATTCTAATCTAATGATGAAAGCTTGAACACTAAAATGATGTTTTTAGCAGCAACATCTGAGGGGGAGAGGAAGGATGGGATGAACTCTTAGTAGGAGCCTAAATTGACACCTCTACCAAATAAATTTATGAGGTGCCTTTGCTTGGACTAAGTACTCATTATGACTAGAAGAAAGACCCAAGGTCTGCAAGTTGCAAACTTGCAAAGCTGCAAGATATATTTGCAGAAATTGATATCACTAGTTATTTTTCTAAGCTTCTTTAGGATGCCCTCCTATTACTTACAGAAGTTACTTGTGAGCCATATTAGCTTTCCCAGCTAAAGTCTTATCTACAACCTATGAGTGAACACAACTATGGTGATCAGTTTCTTAAAAAATTAATAGTATTTCATAATGAGACTCAAATGAATCATGTTGTTGATAACTTCCAGTTCCTACTTCAGGTTTCAAAAAACTGCCCACAAAACATTTCATTAAAGCTGAATATTTTGTATTTAATAATTCAGCATCTAGGCCTAAAAAAACAATTCTGCTACCTTCACAAATGTCAGATCAAGTTTTTCTAAAGCTTTGACCAAATAAAGCTTTAAGCCAACCCCAGGGTTGATTTGAGCTATGAGAAAGCAAATGACAGAAACTTCCCAAAAAACAGAATAATCCCCATGAATTCTAAATTTGACATTGAAAATAAGACTTCTGATCAACCAGAAATTTAAAAAAAAAATACAAAAAAAAATCCAGAACTCATTCTCCTTTTGCCTTGATGTAAGTGGGACAGTTTGCATAAACAGACAGCTCCAATTGCCTCATGAGGTAGGCTCTTAGAATCACAGAATGGTTTGTGTCAGAAGGAACCTTTAAAGATGACTTAGTCCACCCCCCTGCTATGGGCAGAGAAGTTTTCCACTAAATCAGGTTTCTCAAAACTCCATCCAACCTGATGTTGAACACTTCCAAGGATGGAGCATCCACAATTTCTCTGGACAACCTGTTCCAATGTCTAACCACTCTCATAATAAAGAATCTTGTACTAATAGAAATCATCTACCTACTTCCAGCTTAAAGCAATTGTCCTTTGTCTTGTCACTACTGGACCTGGTAAAAAGCCTATCTATCTCCATCTTTCTTATAAGCCCCTTTTAAGTATTGAAGGCCACAACAAGGTGTCTCCGGGCTGTATAGTCATAAGTCTCTCAGCCTGTCCTCATAGGGAAAGGATTACAGCCCTCTGATCATTTTCATGGCCCTCCTCTGGACCGACTCTAATATATCCATGTCTTTCTTGTGCTGAGGGCTCCAGAGTGGGATTCAGCACTGCAACTGGGGGTTGGCCATACTTCTTTTGATGCAGCTCAGGTTATGATTGGCTTTTTGGGCTGCTAGCACACATTGTTGGCTCACATTCAGTTTTTCATCCACCAGTATTCCCAAGCCCTTCTCTGCAGGGCTGCTCTCAACACATTCATCACCCACTCTGTATTAATACTGGGGATTGTCCTAACCCAAATGCATGACATGGTTTTATTAGACGTTGTGAGGTTCATAGTGGCCCACTTCTCAAGCCGGTCAAGGTCCCTCTGGATGGTATTCCTTCCCTCGAATCTATCACATTACCACTCAGCTTGTGTCATCTGCAAACTTGCTGAGGGTGCACTCATTCCCGCTATGTCATTAATAAAGACAATGAACAGTCCCAGTCCCAGTACAGACACCCGAGGGACACCACTTGTTATGGAATATGGGAATTTATAAGAATATACTGACTATTGAATATGTTACTTGTTAGTGATAAGGGAGCCTGTGCTTCTGCTGCCACTTTACACACACAGGGACACATCTCCTACTTCACAGCAAATTTGTACTCATCTGGTTTCAACCATAACCCAGATATTTCATGTAAAAAAATATGGAATGGGTTAAAGTTTTACTTATGCCGTAAATATAAGATTCTTTTTTATCGGTGTTCTCAGACATGAAAATTCCACAGACACACTTGCCTTCCTTGTAACTTCTGCACAACTTCAAATGGAGCTTATAATATTCACTGAGACATTCCAAGGGCTCCCTGAAGTTCAAGATTTCACATCTAATAACTTCCAAACTTATAAAACCATTTGTAGTAAAGCTGTCTTGTTCTCCTGCTTTAATCAGTTAGTGTCTTCTGTCATAGGCATTTGTGAGGGGCATTATGGGGAACTGGTCAGCTTCTACTTTGACCAGATCACTTCCCACAGAAAAGAATGACATGGACCACTACTCAGGCGTCTCACAAATTACATATGGGACGCATTAATCGTTAAAAATCCTGGGAAGAAACATCCAATCTCTAAAGATATTTCCCTTTGGTGCATTTTAATACCTAGTTTAAAGAATTAATCAAGACTTAAGCAAAATGCATTCTCCTCCCAAGTATACACAAGCTTTGAAAAAACCTACTAGTTTTCACTTGATAATTTTCAACTATTTTTGGTGTAATTGACTACTGTCTACAACAAAAATTATTTCAAAACCTGAAGCAGAAACAGATCTTTTCCCATTTCTGTAAGAAGACAGCTCACCCAGAGACTCTAACTGTGCATATGACTACCTTTGCCTACACAACATGATACTAGTAGCAGCTGCATTTAACTTAAGTGCAAAAATGTTCACACCAAAGCATCTTTTTCCTAATAAAGAGGGTGTGAGGAACAAAAACTAGATGCTTAACACAGGATAGCTATTAGTGTTGTGGTTTCATTCATCTGCAGGAAGACTGAGTAAAAACTATAAACTAGTGCTTTGGTTCTGAAATTTACAGTCAACACGTTTATTGGTTTATGAGAAGCTACTGTTGAAAAATAGCAGTCTAGAAGCTAGATGTTGAAAAATAGATGCTATAGTATGCAGGCTTTCTACAACTGAAGTAGGAAAACAGAAGGATGACAGCACAATCTTCTTTGTCAGACAAGATAATAATATTTATCCAGAAACTAACAGTAAAAGCTATAGCAGACAAATAACAGAGACAAATGACAGAGCAGAAAGTCAGCAAATCAGATGCTTTTCTGTAAGGCTCAGTTTTTAAACTGTGTCTCAGAAATTTCAGAAATCTGTAGCTGAATCAGAACACGATATCAGACTTCTAAAATCAAAAACTCTAAATGCCACATTTATTTAAACAACCTCCAGTTCACCTTTACACTATCTAGGGTAAAAAGTATAGCTCGTTAGCAGAGACATACTAATTGTAACATCAAAACAGTGAGGTATTGCTGTAGCATATCTGAAAATGTGCTTCTGTCTCCAAAAGTTGATCTGTTTCTCCTCCCCAAAACAATTAGTTTAACCAAATACGCTTTCTTTCTCTGCAAACCTTGCCAAGGTATTTTGAGGTATTTTATACAGTTTGCATAAAATTCCTACTTCCACCATCCAAATGAGATAATAATGATTTTAAGTCCAATGATTGCTAAAGTTCAGACTGAAATTCTCAGAACTATCCATATATCCACTCAGCCATGCCCAAATGGGATAATTGCAATTTTCCAGACAGTTGCTTTGGTCATCTTACCATTTGGTATCTTTCTTCATTTTCCTTTCCCTTTTAGTAATTTCAAAATATTAGATTTTAATAAAAAGAATCCCTTGTGTTTACTTTCCACCACCAGCACCTCCACACACAAATTTGGGATGGCATTTTCACATGCATTGCCTCCCACATTGTTAGTTTTTGTAATGTCTAGGCAATAATTTCAAAACTAGGATAGAGCTTTAGGATTTGCCATTCATTTCCTTTTAGTTGTGCAGGTGTTTGTCTTGCAAAACTGTTTCACCTCTTATGACAGAAAAAATCCCAAAAAATGTATCTCAGTATGTATGAGGCCAGTTTTTCCAATCAGTGAAAGTTCATTTGAAGCATTCCACAAGACATCTGGGCCTTTCCTATAAGAGGGCTGAAGTATATATAGTCTTTGTATGTATATTTTCTGATTTTTAAAAATAAGAACCAGTCTTCTGTAGATTTAAAGCAACAAGTAAACAGCACTGAACCAAGACATAGTTTTGTCTTGTCTCAAGAACGGATGAAAAAATGTAAACTACTTATTCTGCAAATGTTCTATCAACCACAATAGATCATGTGACAGTAGTCCTGATACAATGTAACAGATTTCAGTATTGCAATATTTGAAAAGTAGGTAAAATGTCTCCCTTAGCAAAACAAGCAAACATGAAGGAACATTATTTTTTCCCTGTTATTGCTTATGAAGCATCTAACAATTACACATATGTCTGGTCATTTGAAAGATTTGACATTTCCTTACTCCCATCTTCTTGAATTAATTTCCTTTCAACAGTGGGATAAGTGATAATGTCATTGATGCTAAAAAGAGAAGGCAAGGAAAAAGGTGGGTAGAGTACAACCAATCCAGAGAAGAATCAGAATATTAGTGGTAGTGATAGGACTGCAGAGGCTCCTTAATAACCCAAAATAGCTTCCTTGACACATGCAGTGCAACTGCTGAATCCCACCAAGGCTTCAGAAAAAAGAAAGAAGAGAAAAATATCCCATAGCAAGCCTTTTTGCACTGTCAGTAAGGAAGGAATTAAATCTGCATGGCAGAACAAGGTCTTTTAATACACTAATACTTAACATAATCTCAATTTTCATATCAGGATACTTGCTAACTTTGCTGAAATAAAAAATTTGGAAATTGTTTCAAAAAAAAAAAAAAAAAAAGAACAGAAGGAATCCCTTAGAAGAATCCACAATTTGGAAATGGAAGATGGAAGATTACTGAAGCCTTCAGGAGTACTGAAATTTACAGTTTTGTAACTTGCTATGGCATGAAGATTTCACAGTATATCTCAAACAGAAAACACACAAGAAATACAGAAAAAAAATGAATAAAAATCAAACCCTTTCATTTATTACCAAGAATAATATTTTGCACCATGCATGGAAGTAGATACTAGAACATTACAAGACTTCATATATTTTTTTCCAGTCTTGAGAATTTGAATAAAAAGAAAATCTATAAGCCAGCTCCCCAAAAACTTTGAACTTTGAAACTGTTGAATAACAAATTCATGTAATGTTCTTTTGTATTTCTCGTTCCTCTTTTGACAGCTAGTTTGTAGTCAAACCACAGCTTTTGTTATACAACCATGAGGAGTATAAAAGTCACTTTCAAGGAAAAGCATGCAGATCCTAAGAGTAAAAACTTTAGAAAAACACTACCAAGAAAATCTCAGAAGTTCAGTTAAGGTTATGGGAATTTTCAGTTCTGTGAAATGCAGAATAAGCTTCAGCATACACTACAACTTGCTTTGCAAAGCAGCACTTCATTTCCTCGAAATTGGCCTCAGGCAGTGGGATCCATTCCTCTGCAAAACCTTAATTTCAGTTTCCATTCTCCCTCAGAGACTGCATGGAATAACCCACAGCAGTTTCTAGTAACAAACATACATGCTGTATCATCTATGCATGTGTACACAATGATATATGCTAGCACTGAAAGATGGCTCTGCTGAATAAGGGAATGCAAGCACAACAAAAATGTAAAATATATGTACTTTAATTCAATCTGTGCTGTAAATTAGTGAAGCAGTATCAACTATGTGGAAGTTTTTTTCAGTTATTCTTTCCATGAATTAAATGGATTTTGATGTGTCTGTCAGCTAGAATTGGGCTGGGACAGGGATACAGGAGAGATCTGGCACTAAGAGGTCCTGCCACTGGTAGTAATATTTCCACTTTCCATTAACCATTTTGTACATACAAAAAATTATAGAAAGCAATTTCATTTGAAAGGCCAAGGTAAAAATTTTCTTCAAATCTTTATCACAAAGCCTTTGAGAGTTAAACATATGCACAAACAAAGTATATAAGTGCTATCTAGCAAGGTCATGTAATTCTGCAACAAGAATAATAATTAGCCTTGAATAGTTTGAGAAGTCTGTAAAAAAAGAAATATAAATGTCTTATTATGAAGTTCTCAAATATGGTATGAATGACACCAGGCTACATTTCCTAAATATTTGGACAGGTAGCTCCAATGATGCTATAAATATTACCATGATAGGGTGGGACTGACATATTTATCAATACAATAAGATACATTAGGACATGTTAGCATATAGCATATTAGTTCAGTTGACGAATAAATTTTTAAAACAAATTTCATTATCCCCTTTGAGTGTATTTTGGTTCATGTTGCAGAGGGGTCTGAAGGTGCTTGAACTGGATGAAGCTAAACTGAAAGACATTCTCCAGGGCTTCTTCTTCATCCAAACTCTTAATGGTCACTCAAGTCCACAGGACTACCAGGGCTGTACCAAGTAACTTCTTACTGAAATGCTTATAGTATAGACCTCAGAAACAAGCGTTTTTCTAGCCTTTCAGACCCTACTGAGCTGCACCACTTACTTGAAGATACTATATTAAATGTCTGGTCAATTACCTGAACAAAATAGTATATTTAATAGATATTGTAAGCATAAAATAGCTCAAAGTGAAAAAAAAATATAGAGAAGAGGGAGAAACTGCCTTCCTGGGTTTGCTAAAAAACTTGTCTTGATGTATATACTTCTAAATGAGCCTTTGAAGAAAATGTCCAGTGGCTGATAATGTTGCTATTCAGAGTTTAAGGAGTTTGTTAGCTAGTTATAGTTGTTACCTTCAACTACACCTAGACAGTGCTATGAACAGCAGTATGGAGAGGAGGTGCTACTATATCTCAGAGAAGGACATGTACGTGTGCGAATACCCTCTCCTCTCTCTCCCTCTGATCAGAACCCAGACTGGTTCTGATTAAAAGTATGTTTATGTTGCAGTCATTTCAGAAGTAATTGCAGTGTACTAAAATTGCCTAATTTATACCCTAATGCAGTAGATGGAAAGATACACTAGCACAAAGGAGCTTCAACATGGCAGCACAGAGCATAGTATAGTCATACTTTCTCTACCAGAAAATGCAATGTAAAAAGTTACTATTGTAAAAAAAAATAAAGAAAACATTAGTTTCCTCACTATTTCCTTGTATTTTTCCATCCTCCCTGAGGACTAAGGAATAGAAACCATACACACATAGAAACCAACGTAATACATAAGTCGACCTAAAATATGCCCAGAGCATTAGCAGCCTCCATTTCTTACCTATTCCTGGATTTGCAGGTATTTGCAATATTGATATTGTACCCATCTTTAAATATTATCATCAGAAGAAAAAAACAGTTTGTTTAATATTCTTCTATTTAATCACAGGCTGCAATCTCTCCCTTTCTTTATTTTAGACTCTTTAAGGTTTTATTTCTATAGTCTTTACCATTCCAAGCCCATAATTTATTCAAGCATGACTTATATATTCAAGTAAAAATAGGTTCCTGAAAAGAATTTAAAAAACAGAAGAGTAAACAAAACTTTTCCTTTTATGCTCTACTTTGCATAGATTCAGTATAGTATTCTTTGCCCCAAAGTATTCCTCCTTTCTAAAAAATGGTTAATAAAAATAGAAAATTCCTTGTGATATTGTATAGTGGTGGCTTCTTTATGTATTTGCAGCACAAGAAAAATCTGGCTGATTAAGTCATTTCTTTAAACTACATTGTGATTTGTGAAAAGGTTCTTTATTAGTACATGAACCAAGAATCTGAAACCCAAAGAGAGATTCTTCTACATCATATAAATACAAATATATATATATATATATATCAAGATGGATATTTTCCTTCCAAGCCCTTCAGTCCTAAACAGGCTAAACTATAAAATATCTGACACAATTTCAGAACACTGTATCATAATGGGCCTTTTTTAAGCATGCCTTTGAATTAAGGGAAACACTACAACAGCACTATAGCAGTCCTGGGATTTGGGAAGCAGCATTTTAACAGCATGTTGCCCGTATTTTCATGCTGTGAACATATTCATAGCAGTTCCATGAAAGTCCCAGGACTGCTGGTGTAGCATCTGTTCACTACCAACAAAGACTTGGATATTACACAAGAGTCTGTTTTCTATTCATCAGCTGCCTTTTTACAAACACAGGACTTCTCTTGCAACAGAAGAATTTTTTATCTGGGTTTTCTCATTTGAACACACAAACACACTCATTGTTAAATATATATCCTTATGATAATTATTGGACATTTATCAGGCTAGAGCTACTCTCAGGATAAATAGGGACTCTTAGGCTTAGCTGTTATCCATATCTGAAAACATATACGTTTACAAAGGCATTAATAAGAAATCATAATCTTGGAACAAAATCATTCAGCATAACACAGTTACTAATGCACATCTTCTTAAAGTGGTAATTACATGTCAGTACACAACTGAAAATACTTGAACTGACCTTAATATTTACCATCTCAGACCTTGCCCAGTGATGAAGAGTGCATATGTATTGGTTCCATATACAGACTCAGATCTTGGTTTCTACTATCAGACAGATACATAAAGCCATTAGTTTCAGTGGGGTATTCCCAACAAACAATTTTAACAAGAATTGTCCCACAGTGCTTCTTGAGCTGAGTACATAATTTGCTCCAAATCATTTAGTTTTATTTGTGTTTGGATTTGCTTACTTTATCAATTAAGGTCACTTCATGGGCTGTTTCAGGCGGGATCACAGTCTGCTGATTGCATTACAAACCCTCTAGCTCTCTTACAAGGTCTTTTCTGAGAAAGAGCAATCTGGAGCAAGCTGATCAGTCTCCTCCAAACACGTGACTTGAGCACAGCTGACACCACAGTATATGCCAGGATCATCTCCAGAAAATAGTATAGAGGCAGACAGGACAAGTATGATTTCTTCTTCTTGGGACAACCTCACAACACTTTTTAAAATAGACCTCAAATTATTTTTTAATGAAATAAAATGAAATTAAATGAAAGCAGGTGTTTAGTCATGCACACACATACTCTGTGCTTCCAGACTGAGATGTCTTCTCTTCAGTATTTTAAATACCAGGATAGTGGAGGAACAGTGAATAGATAGTGTGAATTTCCTTAATTTTCTTTGTCATTCATATAAATTCTGGTTGATGCACACTTCAGTGGAAAAGAGCAAGGAAGCTAAACTAGATACTTTTGTCATATTCTCAGACTAGGAGGCAATCAGGTTATAGGATCCTGTAACATTCATACTGAGGCTATTCAGAATAATTGTGCATGGATTTAAAGAAATCAGATTACCCCATAATCCTGTAGTAACATTTGGCATGCTACACAGTATTAAGAAGTCACTGTAAAATTGTTATGCAAATTAGATATTCACAAGAAATTGTGAAAAAATAATAGAATAACCAGAGAATTTCATGGGGGTATGAAGTAGCTGAGCAGTATCTTTATCATTGCCAATTACATACCAGCCTGGGTTTTGAATGGGATTATATTTCTGAATAGAATACATTTCCAGCAGCTCCACTGGACATCATTAAACCAGTGGCAGGTTCCACGTACAATCCTTTATATAAATTCCAAAAGCCCATTGCATTTTCATGCTTCACTCTTTTACATGAAAGACATTTGCCAGCCATTTTGTGCAGGGCTGCAGAGAATACTTATATAGAGTATGCACTCCAGGACATATCCTGAGAGCATGGATAGTTTCAAAACAGTGATATTGCTAGATAATTGTTAGCTAATCAGTTCAATATCATCACCTAATTTTCACACACTTCCCACCCATCTTGCTCACGCTCTGGTATTGTTGAAATAAAAAGATTTTCCGATGATCAACTGCTATTGTATTGTACCCTGCCCATTTCTTCAAGTTCTATACTCACAGACAAGGGTTTGTAGAAAGATTATAATATTATATTGTGTGAAATGTGTGCAGACAGAATTCCATTCTTCTTGTGAAGACCAAGCCTGAAAAATACTAAGTAAAACTAAGTAAAAAAATACTAAGTAAGTGCTGGTACAATCTATTTTGACTCAGTCTCATGTCCAAGAAGCAGTCTGAAAATGTAATTTAATTTTTAAACTAAACGTATTCATTGATATTTAACTGCAGGCATCACCTTTTTTTTTTCACTGCTGAAGCATAATGAGGAGGAAGCAATTTCGGAACGTGCGGAGAGGCCTTTGGCTGCTCGGGAGCAGCGCAGGTTGCCATAGCAACTGCCACACCACCCCTCGTGCTGTTCCGAGCCAATGGCACATCCCAGCGAGGCCGCAGTATCGGTGGGCCTATTTATGCTAACGCAAAACACAGCTACACACCTCTGCTGCTTTTGTTGCCATCTGGACTGGAAATCAATGTATAAAACGGAGGAAAAAAAAAATAAATCCCGCACCTTCAAAAAGGCCCCATTAAAATATTTAAAAACTGGAGTATATAACGTAGTAGTTTCATTTTCTGGAAAGAACATGTTGTCTGCCACTATGACCTTGACACTCAATTTTATGATTTCCCCTTGGGTAAAACAATTTGCAAGGGCATATTCTCTTTAGGTTCGGCATCTTCCATTGTAAATGAGATTTGTCTTACCCAAGCAGCAGCAAATCAAATTCTGTCTTTCATCAGAGGTGCTTGTGTGCACTTACAGGATTACTGATTCAGAAATGTAACATTTGCAAAATGCAAAACTAGCCAGTTAATCTTAGGAAAGGTTTTATACTTCTGCTCATCTCCCCTGTTGTGTGCAGACTAGTAGTACTTACCCACACAACTGTGAACTGTAATCTGGAAAAATGAGAAATGCCTGTGATCATTAATAATGTCATTATCAGACACTAAAAAAAATACACAGTTTTTTTAACTTGACCAGGTTTCTAGACGTATCAGTGGTCATTTTAGAATTCATTTCTATGGTACAAAGGTAGACACCATCTCTTCTCCTTTTTCAATCCATTACTTCTTAAAATCAGTGTCTAGAAAGAGATAATACCTTTTATTAGACCAAATGGTGAAGTCAGAAAAAGGGAAAGAGTAAGCTTTAGGGAACACAAGCTCTTTCTCAAGCCTGATACGAGCCAAGCATCCCCTGGAAAGAATTACTCTTGCTGCAGTCTAGCTAAGGGGAAAAAAAAAAATTCAAAACCTCAAAACTAAACTTTGCTTACTGATACATGTAACATTACAGGATAGTTAAAATTTTGGCCTAAAATGTGGGGTTTTTTTTGACAGTCCACTAGAATTTCCTTCCTTTCTTATATGCTTTGAATTTCTCACCATTTTTGCATACTACTTATAGTTCAAATGTGCTGGAAGTAGCAACCATTTTTAGATGAACATAGGCATTCTCTCCCTCTCTGTCTCTCTTGTTTTACTATTATTTTCAATATTTCCTAGCTTATTAATATAATTCAATGATATCCAGAGCAATAACTACCTACTTAATGTTTGCTCTGTCGTTATCAGGTCTGAAAAAGGGCTTGAGATCTTCATCCTTCTGCTCTTTTCAAACTACCTCAGGTTCCCTGTCTTATAAACTTGCCTATCACAGCTATGTAACACTATTATTAATTTTTGTATGTTCTTTATAGTGAATAAACATGTTCAGTGTGCAGCAGAGAATTCAACCAAAAAGGGAGAGTATGATCCCATTACTTACACTCTGCTAACATTTAAACGAAGGAGAGAAGAGGAATAATTCAGAGATTACAGATATGAATTATTTTTATTGATGTGCATCATTTCAAGTCTTTCCTCTACAATTTTCAATATAATGTTAGAAAATAATTTTTAAATTAAAACGCTTTCTATCCAATTAGGATCATAAAAACACTACAAATCAGTATAATGTGCAAAATAATGCTGTCTATACACACACAAAATTGAGCATAAATCATTTTTAATTAGTACATTTAATAGGACAATTCTTAGGAAATATGGTTGATTCCGCATTACTAGTAGCTTTTTCCAAGGCAAAAACAACTAGAAAGGTTAACCATTCAGTATTACACCCGAACTCAGTTACTTATTACTTGCATGGTTCTGAGGACATTTGAGAGAAAAAAAAAATCACAAGTGGGTCCAAATTTACGTTAGTTGTTTACAGACATTAGGATCAGTAAAGGTAGTAACTAAGAAAGTTTACAGAAGCTTAGATACTGTTATCCAATAAGTAGTATAGCTACAGATATTAAATTATTGAAAATACTATACTTTTTGCAGTCCTTGAAATGTAAATGATATCTTTAGAAAGATTTTATTCCTGTGCACTAAATTAAAATACAGGCTACCTACAGCTCTGTATAGTTATGAAACTTCTCCAAGCCAGACTGTTATTTCAAAATACTGGAATCCTGGGTGGAAAATAAAAATAATCAGATTAGATACCACTCTGAATTTCCTCTCTGGGACATCCATAGGATGTCAGCAAAACGCATGAAGCTTGGCAGAGAGCAAGATATAACATCAGACGTCTCCCTCTGAAAACGCTTTATGTATTGTTGTGTATTGACATTAAAAAACATATAAACTAAAAGTTTATTGTTGATATGTGCTGCAAGATTTTCCCTTTAGTCTTAGGCTTTGCTGTCTTAGGCTGACTCACAGCCTAAAAGCTTTATGAAATCTTGTTAATGTCATCAGAATGTGGTCTCAGAGGAAAAGGAGATCATATTTCAACAATATTTGTGAAAACAAATCCCTTTTTGCAGTTTCAGAACAGAATAATTCAGTCCTTTTCTTCTGATAAGATTAAAAATCGATTATACAAAAATAAATACACCCCCACCTTTGTATTGGGAAAAAGTCCCAATGAAACAAGCCCCCCCCCAAAAAAAAAAAAAAAACAGATACAAAAGACAAAATGCATTTTGATTGATGTGGAAGATTCACCTATTCACCTGTGCAGAGAGTATACAGCATTTCCTATTTTTTTAGGTGTCATGTTGAGAAATGGTTAGAAATCCAGATTTAACTTGGCTGAATTAATTTGCTAAGATTTATAAAGGTCTATCTAATTTCAGCCATCTAAATAAAATGTGCTGGAATTTTATCTACAGTGCAAACTACCAGATCAAATTATTTTTCACAACATTCAATCCCAGAGAAATCCTATTTGTGGCATGATAATATAGGACCATACAGCCATGGAAACCTAAGTTGGAACCATAATATTACCAATTAAAAAATTGTCCCTATTTTGTGTAAACCCCAAGGCTAAGTTTATAGAGTTAGCCTCTCTATATGCATTGTGTATGTCCTTCTGCCTCACTACCATCAGGATCACAACAACTCCCCGTATAATTTTCTCCCTTATCTACAAATATCCACTTCTTTCCAGCTTTTCAGGCTCATCAGTCTCCTAGGTTTGTTTCAAAACCTACTTGCAATACCAAAAAAAAGAAAAAAATTTTCAGTTGCATCTTTCTGTTTCCAGATAGCACAAATTTCACTATGTGAGGAACAGGGGGGAAAGCCCCAAAATGCACACATTTGCAGAGCTACGCTCTGACAACTCACAATGTGCAACCTGTGGAAAAGCCAAAGAGAACTGCAGGACATCTGTAACTTCATTATCAAAGCATGTGCCTTAGAAACAATCAACAAGTCCAAATTGCATATCTTCCAGCTGCAGAAATTTCTCTTGGCTTCCCTTTAATTTTTAGGCCACATTTTGTTTGAGCTTTATTTTCACTGCTTTCTGGTACACGCTCTAGTTTTCTCTCTTCCCTATTTTTTCCAATTCTTCTTACTCTTAAGAGCAGGCACCACAGAGCGCGCTCTGAAAATTGGGAGCATAAGCAATTTTTTTTTTCTTAAAAATCAGTCATCTTGTATGTTTTGCTGTGAATGCAAAAAAAAATAAATAAATCAGGTTTTCAAGTCTGTCATCCTGTTCATAAAAAACAGAGCTCACCTACTATCTAAGTATGGAGAGTTACATGATATGAGCAGCAAAAAGCCTGAGGAAAAAAATAAGAAATTAGTTAATGAACTAATATGGGATTGTGTCAGATTATAAAAATGGGGCATTACCTTGAGCAAAAACTACAGAAATTTAGTTTGTCTTTATAGAATCCTTTGCAAGGGAGTTTGTATTTAACAATCTGATTCTCTCCCACATTTTTTTCCTAATGGTATTTACCACCAGAAGGACTATCTTCAGAGACACACAACAGTGAGGAAGTGGTGCTAGGCTTGAAAAACTTGCATATTGAGAAGGAGATAACTAAAATCAGATAAAGATCTTTGGATGGAGAACAAATGCTACTGCAGAAATTTTTTCATGACAGACATAGTAAATATTCTGTGCACATCTCCAGTTGAAAAAATGGGCTCATGCTCTGAAAGGGCAGATTTCTTTTTGTCCAAGAATTAAGTGAAAAAAAATGGGATCCACATGATTCTGGGAAGTGTTACAAACCACCTCCATAAATCAGACCAGGTAGAGTCTTTCCTGCTCTTAAGGAGGATATGTCTTACTGGGGTATAGTAATAACTGTACTGTAATCCTGAATCACCTGGCACACCCTAGCAGAGGATGCAGGTTACTTTAAGTTTGAGCAAGGAATCTGGCTGTTTTGCATGGAGAAGAGATGTAGGATTGGTACTGTGCTGGGGCTGATCATAAAGATTCAGAGATCTTGGTCTCTGTCCTCCTTTGAATATATACTCCAAGTGAAAAAAGATCAGAATCGTTATTTTTAATAAAGAATAATTAAATAAATTAAAATGCATGCTATGTTAATAACATTTTTCAGTTTGTTTCCTTTCCAAAAGTTTTCTAACAATATTTGGGCCACTCAAAAGAAAAGTATGATTCTGAAATGCTAGCAACAAATAGAATTTTCTTATTTATTCAGATATATAAAAACATGTTTATAACAGAAAAATGTGCACCTTGTAAAATGACCCATAATTACTGCTCAGAGACAACTGATTGTAAAAAATTAGCATTCCATTTGATAGGTCAGTTGATGATTTTACTTTCTTTGAATCTTTACACACCACTTTTCATCATTTCTTTATTGTAACATTTAGGCAAAATATATCAGAAAGGAATATTCTTCGGAAATTAAAAAGGAACATCAATAACTTACTAAAAGTTAAGATGAAAGCACTCATCTTCCCTGGCATAAGGCTGCCAATTTTAATACAAGTTTTAAAACAAGTTTTGCAATCAATATGGTGGTGAAAGTCAAGACAGAACAGTAGTAGGACATTCTTTTTTTATACTTTAGCAAGTCGGTGACATCCTATTAGGAGTTTTGGATGGCGTGAATTCAGTAATGCCTTTGTTTGCAACCTATCTGTTAGCATATGACAAGCCACACTCTCATCTCAGGAAAAAAAACCACAAGCTAAAAGGTATTGATAACAGTTAATGGCTCAATGACTTCAAATCAAGCACCTCAAATGAAATCTTTTTGGCATATTCAGGAATTAAAGGTATTTTCCAAGTGTTCCTTTTGAGAAGCAATATTGTGATGTGGAAAAGGGGCTGTTATAGGGTGCCCATTAGCACATAATATAGTGTGTGTTTTCCTAGGCTTACTTTTAATGAAGCTCACAACTTTTATAGCCTCAAATAATAATTTTATTTCCCTGGTAAACATTAACACATTTGTTCAGGGCTCGGTGTCCAGTAATATATGCTTTTATCACAGAGCGATGTGTTTTCCTTCCATAATTAACTCATTACTAGTACAGGCTTACCTTTTGTTAGTTCTATCTAGCTTGAGAATTTGATTATTGGAAAACTTTAAGATGCTTCTTCTTGAAGAACAGCAAGATCAACAGAGAACAATTGCTCAATGTCTCGATCATGTTAATTCACCTTCACCCTAAGAGTAGAAGCTGTCCAGAGATGTCAATTTATTTAATTTCCAACACCAGTTCCCCACACTACCAAAATTTACATGCTTATATCAAGATTTAACAACTTTTCTAGGATCCTAGGCGTTGTCCTGACAGTTGGAGGATTTGCATCTTTCCAGACTGGATTTTTTGTTTGCAATATTTGTCTCTTGTTCCAAAGAATAGAAACAGTGATTCTTCAAAGTGCAGAAGCAAAAGAGGAAGGTGATGATTAAACCTCCCTAAAACTTTCTTGGACTACAAAGGGAGACAGAATCTCCAATTTAAGGACACTAAGCAGAACTACTATAATCTATTTGAGAAGACCATAAAATACCCATTACTGAAGGTCCTTAAGAAGAGATCACACAGACATTTCAAGAGTGATATAGGTATATTTCGTAATTCTTCAAGGAAGAAAAATTGACTAAGTTTTTTCCTCAGGTACGTTTCAGCCCTATGATTAGACCTGATATGCTCCAAAGAGATTAAAAATTTCTGTAATTATGGAAACTTGCAGAATTTACAGAAATTTACAGAGTGCATAATATACAGTCTTGTAAAAAGTACTCAATAGGCAAAAAAATATTTTTCTTGATATGGATTTTTAAGGAAAAAAATGACTTTAGAACTTGAGCTTTTTAAAATGATGGAGAAACCACATGGGAACCTATTAATACCTGTTTAAATTATTAATCTTAAAGGTAATGGTTTGATTTTCGGGAATCTTGTCAACAAGAATGAACAAATAACTGCTTTCTTAGCATTATTTGAATCTTTCAGTATATGAATTTAAGATTTCACACGTGTCTTGAGCGGCTGAACGTGATCTGTGTGTGAGCTGAACTGATTCATTCTGCCCTGCAAGCCCAGAAACAGCATCAGCTCACTTCCTATAAGGTACCTTCCTAAGGACTGCTGCTATTCCTTTGACATGTGCTGTTTGACAAACATCACTGCAGAGAAAATCATAAAAATCGAATACAGGAAAAACACTAAAAATTTTGGACTGGGCAAGTTAGTGTAAATTAGAAAATAAAATCCTGCGTAGCTCAGCTTCAAAAAGAGAGAAGGTTGATTTGTTTATCATATAATTCTGCTTCGTTTCATTCAGATTGCTGCAGTGCCGTTATGTAGCCATTCCCTGAATTTTTTCTTCAGAATATGACACTTTGAGATTACACCGGGGGTTGGGGTTTTTTTTCCGCCCTTTCAGTCTGTGACACTGAGGAAAAAAAAACAACCCACAGAACCTTCCTATATGTGCCTCTCTATTTTCTGTTCCTCTGCTTCTCCTGCGCGATGGCTAAAAAAAAAAAAAAAAAAATTAGTATGCGGGTTTAAAAAAATAAAAGCCATTTTCTCCCGTTCCCGGCTGCTGCGGGATCAGCGAGGCGGGGGGCGGGACCCCGGCAGGCCCCGCCCCCGCCTTCGGCAGCCAATGGCCGGGCCGCCAGATCACCCGACGCCGGCGCCCCGCCCTCTCCCACCGCCGCCCGGGTCCCCCCCAGTTCCCCCCCGCTTCTCCAGTCCTCCCCGGTCCCCCCGAGTCCCCGCAGCCTTTGCGGGCGGGGCTGCCTCCGCCGAGCTCCTCCGTTACCCCCCCCCCCCCCACGCCCCGGGAGCTCTGTCAGCCCCCGCCGGCGGCTTCCCGGCCGCGGGGGGTTCAGGTGGCGCTGGGGTTGAGGGGGGGGTGTGTGAGTCTGGGGAACATCTGGGGTGAGGTTTGGTGTGAAAGGAAGCAGGTATTCAGGCGAAACGGGAGCCAAAACACAAAAAAAAAACCAACAAAAAAACCCCTAAAAACACACACACACAAAAAAACCCAACCAAAAAATACCCAACCCCCCAAAAAAACCCCAGTAACCCCCCCCCAAAAAGAAAAAAACCCTAACACCCACCAATAAAACCACAAAAACAGGCACACACCAAAAAAAAAAAAAAAAAAGCTGTAAACTTAAAAAGATACCTCTAATAATCCGAGGAATGGCACTATTCAGCAGCCTGCCAGCAAGCATCATGTGGGAGAAAAACTGCAACAATTTGGCATAGCAGGCTGGTAAGTTTCTTCAGCTTTTTGGGGATGTGGCTGCCTCTAGCAGCAGGGAGTCACCGTCAACAGCGGAGAAGGTCCCTCCCGATTCTAACTTGCTAAAACGGTTTCCACAGCCAAAAAATTGAATTGTTTTCTAATACGGGGCATATTTATGCAGTGTTTTCAGAGAATGACTCTCGTTTCTTCACATTTTGTACTTCATGAATCAATTAGCGTAATATTATAGAATGTTACTTTTAATTGAATCGGCAGTATTTCTCTTCCCTGATATTTGCCGTAAAGCCCAATGAAAACACTTTGGTCAAAAGACTTCAGAAATCACCCCATCATAAAGTTTCATAAGCCTTGAACAAGATTTAAAACTGCTTTTAAGCTTTTCGATGCAATAAATGGCCAAGCATTTGACATGAAAAATCTAACACAACTTTCAACAGGAAACCAAGAATATTATCTTAGCTTGACCAAGCAGGAATCTATGGACATATATATGTGCCCCAAGTGCTTTCAAATTACAGCAACTGCTTAGAAAATTGAATGTATAGAAAAAATTACAGCTTCCACACTGCATTATTAACATGCACGTGAAGACTACATCTTTATTTTAATAGACTGCTCTAAGGAGGAAAAAATAGGGATATTTTAGTAAAGAAGTGATAAAACTGGGAAGGCATTTATAAGGAAATGACAATTTATCTTGACAAAGGAAGAAAAATGACAATAAGCATGGTAGCAAGCGATAAAGGAAGGAAGCAAAGGAGAACAGGAAAGACAAATTCTGAATTTTATTCACTGGAATTGTGTACAAGATACATTTTCCTACTATGTTTTATTGCATAGTATTATATAATTTTGCTAACAGTCAAAATATAGGACCTGCACTCTATTTGTAGAGAAACTGTGGCAACACCGTTCAGTTGCTAAACACTCCTCAAGGAAAAGCGATTTACTCTAATGCCCAATGGCCATTTTAAAGTAGAGATGAAATGCTGGAGGTGCACAAATACACACACACACACAAACAGTGTTTATCTTATTATGCACCTGGGAAATTAAGTTTCCCCGGGCAGAAATACAATGAAGCTTCCTGCCTCACTTAAAAAATGAGATAAAAGTCACTGGTGGGGGAGCAGAGCCTGGGGAAGAAGGGAACACCGATGAGCGAGGCAGTTGTGGGTACATCAGTAGCTTCACGTGCCTCACCCCAGCCACGTGGAGCACCCTGCACAGTCAGCTCCAGAGGAAAAATAGCTGTACGTAGACTGCAGTCTGGAAAAAAAAAAAAAATCTGATCTGCAAAATGTTTGCTGGGAAGAATACCATGCAAGGGCTCCTGCTGACTGTCACAGCTCAGTCTTGAGTCTGCAGTAACAGGAAACATAAACAATAGTTTTATTCCCTCCGGTGCATCTTGGTCCCCACCAACGAGTTGTATTTCTTTTATGACAAAGAATGTTCATTAGTACTGTGTAGCAAGTAAAACCATTGAAGATTTGGCGCACATTAAGTACAGCAAAGCCAAAAGTACTTTATTACACAGTACACTAAGTTAATTTTTGAAATACTACAAGCTAGAGAACTTCCAAGTATTGAGACCTTCTACATTCAGGAACATTGAGACTTAGCACATTACAAAGCCTCTGTATTTAGCAGTTATGAGAAACTTAATTAACACATTTTTACCATTTTAGTCATCCTTAGGTTTATAGGTATAAAGAGAATGACTTAGAAAATATTTTTTGGCCCAGCCATAAAAATCAAACACATTCCTCCCGTGAATTACTATACCTTGGTCCTCTAATCAATAAACACTATCTAAAACAGGAAATTGTTATTAGAATTAATAAGTTCAAATGTATTTTGTCTACATTGACAATAAAAAAGGATTTCTTTTAAATAATAGTTGAAAAAAATCTGGCTTCAGTCTCTTTCATTGTTCTTCTTGTCAGCATTAATCATGGCAGAAGAGTAAAAGGAATGCAGAAAAAGCATTTATTTGCTCTTATGCAAATTTCAGGCTTTAATCTCTCCTTTTCCAGCATGTTCTCCTCCTCAGTTTAGATCAGGGCTCTGTGCGTGTTTGGATTTTGGTAGGAGAGGGGTTTTTGGGGGAGTGGATTTTGGAGAGGAGAGGAGGACGTTTTTACTAGTACAAAAACTTAATCTCCTCACCTGTCAATCTTTCTGATAAAAATGGCAATATTTTACCACACAGATGTGTATTTTTCCTGTGGGGCTCAATGCACATTCATCTACATACAAGCTTTATATTGTAGGTAATAAGGAGTGAAATTGACAGGAAACATAAAAATTGAGATGTAGGAATATTTTGGCAGAGAACTACAGGGGAAGTTGTTTAGTGATGAAGTAACAATTTTACTCAAGTGTACAGTGAAGGCAAGAGGATTTCCATGGGCTACTTTTTTTTATAAAGCTCTGACTTCTGAGCCACTTCTTATTCTATTAGGCATTGCCTGCCCACACAGCAATTCCAACTTGGCCTCATTTACGCAGCAGAACTCCTTGCTAAGGGCATTTCAACTATCCACCAGAGGAAAACGGAGTCTGTTATTTCTCAGTGTTTTAGACAGTAAAGATTAAGAGGAAAGCATGAAATATAGATCTGGTGAGTTCAGTTATTAATTTAATGCAGGGAGCAACTGGGAGAAAATAAAGCCCAGAGTAAGAAAGTAATTGCCTGATTTTTAACTAGTGTGCTTCCTGTGCCTTCCCTTACTTAGTGCAGAGTTAGAATGACAGTTTATGTTTCCAAGAGGAGAAGTACAGAGAGGTGCCAGGAAATCATTCCCGGGGAGGTTCCACACAAGTATCTGGTTACAGTGGGGACAACTGATTTCCTAACTTCTGCTGAATTAAACAAAAGCGTTTTTATAAGTTGTTAAGCAACTGGTGTATATAATTATTTCTACCATGCACTTTAGTAACCCATTTAGAGGCATTGGGTTCAATTTCCCTTGTTTTTTGCTCTTACAACAAATCAAGCCTAATTCCTACCAAAAAAAAATAGCTTTCAGACAAAATACTAAATCCAGAGCAAGCAAGCAAACAAAACAAGAGTCAGAGAATTTTAATCCTGGAATATTAAATTACTAAAAGAAAAACCAACCAAATTTGAGCCCACAGCCCTGTGCCAGAAAGGGGACACAGTCTGCAGTACACTTAGGAATCTGTCCAAATTCACAAATGGACACAACTACTTTTCTTTCTGAACATAATTAAAATAGGTCTCATTCCTTTTCACTGATGTGAAGATCATCCACATGATTGTTTTCAATAAAGTTCAATCTAATTTAATTTTTAAAAAAGCAAAACAAACACTATGGTAGCAGAGTTTATTAACGATTTTTGGAGTAAATCATCCGTTGTGCTTTGCGCAGTCAATCAGTTTTCAAGGGTGGCTGTTCATTTCAGGAGCCACTGTAAATATATTACCCATAAAGCAGTACATCAAGCAAGGAAATATCACACCCATATCACACCTAACCCATTGATGAAACATCAAAGAAATGTTAATCCAGGCTAGTAAACTTTTTAGTTTCTTTCACATACTGAGATTTGTGCAAACCTGAAAGTCAGTTTCATTGAATCATAGACTCATAAAATTATAGAATCATTTAGGTTGGAAGAGACCTTTACGATAATCAAGTCCAGCTGTTAACCTAGCACTGCCAACCATATCCTAGCACTAAACCATGTCCCTAAGCACCACCTCTACACATCTTTCAAATACCTCCAGGGATGGTGACAGCCGCTTCCCTGGGCAGCCTGTTCCAAAGCTTGATAACCCTTTCAGTGAAGAAATTTTTCCAAATATCCAGTCTAAACCTCCCTGAAAGGAGGCTACTTCCTCTTGCCCTATCACCTGTTACTTGGGAGAAGAGGCCAATCCCTACCTCATACAACATCCTTTCAAGTAGTTGTAGAGAGTGGTAAGGGCTCCCCTAACCCTCCTTTTCTCCAAACCAAACAATGTCAGTTCCCTGAGCCGCTCCTTATAAGCCTTGTGCTCTAGACCCTTCACCAGCTTCCTTGCCCTTCTTTGGACATGCTCCAGAACCTCAATGTCTGTCTTGTAGGGAGCAGCCCAAAACTGCTCAAGGGGGGTCTCACCAGTGCCAAGTACAGGCAGACAATCACTTCTCTAGTCCTGCTGTCCACACTATTTCTGTTACAAGCCAGGATGCTGTTGGCCTTCTTGGACACCTGGGCACACTGCCAGCTCATATTCAGCCGTCTGTTGATCAACATGCCAGGCCCTTTTCTGCTGGGCAACTCTCCAGACACTCTTCTCCAAGCCTGAGCGCTGCATGGGGTTGTTGTGACCCAAGTGCAGGATCCAGCACTTGGCCTTGTTAAACCTCATACCATTGGCATCAACCCAATCCAGCCTGTCCAGATCCCTCTGTAGAGCCTTCCTATCCTCAAGCAGGTCAACAGTCTTGTCCAACATGGTGTCATCTGCAGACTTACTGAGTGTGCACTCAATTCCCTCATCCAGACCATTGATAAAGATATTAAACAGAACCAGTCCCGATACAGAGCCCCAGAGAACACCACTTGGGACTAGATGCCAACTGTTTTTAACTCCATTCATCTCAATTCTTTGAGCCCAGCCATCTAGTCCATTTTCACCCAGCAAAGTGAATGCCCATCCAAGAGAATGCTGTGCAAAACTGTGTCAAAGGCTTTACTAAAAAGTCAGGACACTGCAATCCACTACCTTTCCCCTCAACTACTAATCAGATGCCATAAAAAGAAATCAGATTATCCAAGCAGCCTGTCATATATCCATGCTGGGCCTGATCACCTGGTTGTCCCGTATGTGTCATCTGGTGGCACTCAAGATGATCTGCTCTATAACCTTCCCCGGCACCAACACCAGACTGACAGGCTTGTAGTTCCCCAGATCCTTTTTCTGGCCCTTCTAAATGTGTGCCACATTTGCTTACTTCCACTCAACTGGGACCTCCCTGGAGAGCAAGAGCTGCTGATAAATGATGGAAAGTGGCTTGGTGCGCACTTCTGCCAGCTCCCTCAGTACCCTTGGGTGGATCCCATGTGGCCCCATAGACATGTACATCTAAGTGGTGTATCAAATGGGTAATCATTTCGCCTTGGATTATGGGGGCTTCATTGGTGGGGGCTTGATTCACAACCCTTTATCAACATTTTTTTATTAAATCACAGAATACCACCTACGTAAGATGGGTCAGCTACAAGTTAGCCATCTGAGGACTTAGTTCCATATCTTCTTCATATTATTTAGTCAGAGAGGGTAAAATACTACCTAACTGAAATCCTGGCATTTTACACCACTGAAATCAACTTCCCTATATTCAACATTTTCATAAATTACCTGGGTGAGGGGACAGAGTGTATCCTCAGCAAGTTTGCTGATGGTACCAAATTAGGAGGGCTGTCTGACAGTCCAGAGGGCTGCGCTGCCATCCAGCATGACCTGAACAGGCTGAAGAGCTGGGCAGAGAAGAATCTCCTGAGGTTCAGCAAGGACAAATGTAGGGTCCTGCACCTGGGGAGGAAGAACCCCAGGCACCAATACAGGTTAGGGATGGATCTTCTGGGAAGCACTACTGAGGAGAAGGATCTGGGCGTCCTGGTAGTTAGCATACTTTTCATGGGCCAGCAATGTGCCCTTGTTGCCAAGAGGGCAAATGGAATCCTGGGCTGCATAGGAAAGAGTGTGGCCATGAGGTTGAGGGAGGTCATTTTCCCTCTCTACTCTACACTGGTGTGGCCACAACTGGAATACTGCATCCAGTTCTGGGCCCCCCAGTTCAAAAGAGGGACAGGGAACTACTGAGAGAGTCCAGCATAGGGCAATGAAAATGATTAAGGGATTGGAGCACCTCCCTTATGAGGAAAGGCTCAAGGAGCTGGGACTCTTTAGCCTGGACAAGCGCAGGCTGAGGGGAGACCTTATTTATAAGTATCTAAAGGGTGGGTTGAAGGATGTTGGAGACAGACTCTTTTCAGTGGTTTCCAGGGATAGGATAAGGGGCAACGGACTCAAGCTGGAACATAGGAAGTTCCACTCAAATATGAGGAGAAACTTCTTTAGGGTGAACGTGACAGAGCCCTGGAACAGGCTGTCCAGGGAGGCCGTGGAGTCCCCCTCTCTGGAGATCTTCAAGACCCACCTGGATGCAGTCCTGAGCCATGTGCTCTAGACATTTCTGCTTTAGCAGGGGAGTTGGACTAGATGATCTCTAGAGGTCCCTTCCAACTCTGACAATTCCATGATTCTGTGATTCTATGATATGCAAATTCCATAGACTTCTATTACCAGCATTCTGTGTGTTGACTTCCCAGTAACATAGGCAAAGTTGTTCTTGCATCAGCAAACTTCAGATACTTGACTGAGGCTGAGGTGCTCCTACCATGTAAAGGGAAAGGAGGTGGGTAAACTTAATCCAGCTGTTTCTAGGGAATTATATTGAGTGGGTAGAAATAGAAAATGCAATTTATTGGGCCATGGTCATTATTCTGTGTATGTCAGACTATCTAAGAACACAAATTTGATCAGTATAGGGTATGAGTGCAGAGACACTGTTGATTCTGGAACGATAGCCGATACTGGATCTGGTATAAATTTACTGACATAAACAGCAATTACCTCAATCATTCAACTTGCCAGTATAAATTTTAACCAGCAAGATGTATTTATATATACTAGGGTGGTGATTTTTCACATGGTCATAGCGTTTTCCTTAGAGGCAGCTGTCGTAAGTACCTGCTGACTTTGCTGGCAGCTAGAGCTCACGTTAAACATGAGTTTTAGAGGCAGTTTGCAGAACCATGTTCTTGCTCTCCAAAAACTGTCACAACAAGAACAAAGCCAAGCACATTGCCAGCTTTTGTTCCATGTTCCCCTTACCCTGCCCCCTATTGCAAAACAAAACCATTGAAAACCAATTCCAAGCACTGAATTCATGTAAACGGTTCGTGTTCTAGCCTGCTAATTCTTACACCCGTATATTATATGGAAGCCACAAACCATAGAAACATAATTTCTTTGCAGCTTCCCCCTGAAGGCCTCAAAATGTTTATCTTAAGGTTTATATAAGGGCTTTGTCACAAAGTTGTATACAGGTATATGCATGCCCAACATCTTAGGCCTGGTTCTTTTTTTTCTTTTTCCCAAAGGCTCATTTAAAATTGGAGAATTAGTGCCTTTCATAGTAAGAAACTCCATTTCTAGTTGCAGGTCTATTACAAAGAGTTGAAAAGAAATGTAATTATGTTCTTGATTAAACTGATCCAGACTGTTTTTTTATCAGAAATAACAGTAGACTTACAGAGTTGCCTTTCCATCCCTCACAATTTCTTTCTTACAAAGTTTGGTAAACTACCTGTTGAATGAAATATTCATCATAGTTTTAGTCTCAAACACTGGCTTTCTCTTCTGGGACCATTCAAGGACAGGGGCAAGTGCTTAGTGTGTTCAGTTTGACATGGAATACACATAGTCTGTTAGCTTTTAAACATTTGTCACTCAGGGTACCTTAGCATCTGGTGTCTCTGACTGTTTTTAAGTAGGTGATGGCGAAACTCTGTCTTTCTTCAGTTCCCTGTTCTTACAACCTTATTATTTTCATAATCAATATTTGGTTCTTACCAGCCTGACGGAAGATCTATCTAGGAGCCAAACATTAATCTCTGACTCAGATTTCTATCTAATTTACCAAGGCACCAGGTTGCTCATGGAAAAAAACTTCCTCTCACAAAACAAGTGAATTTTCTCCCTCCTCCCAGGACTTTTGCTCAAGACTGTAGATGAAATTCCCTCTTCAGGGTAGAATACTTTTTACCTAGCAGAGAAAATAGCAATAGAAACTTGTCAAACTTGAAACTTAGAAAAGAAATAGGAGACACATTGAGAATTAACTTCCTTTTGTCATTTGTTTAGGCAATTAGGCAAATAAAGTATTGAACTGAGGAAAGGTATCTGCAACTTCAGCTGGGTGTCTAAATGATGGGTGTCTGCTTAACCTTTTGAAGAGATGAGGACTTTCTTTTGACACAAAGTGTTGCTTACTTTGGGTGGTTGTGGCATTAGATGAGGCATTAGATAGGCATTTTATGTCTTTCTTTTATACACTTTAATGTAATTTTTTTTTCTAGACAAAAATGTAACAAGCAGTGCTTTTAATTAACAAGTATTCTTTGCTATATTTAATATTTCAAATGTCATGGGAATGTTTACAGTGTGAATTTTTATTTATTAAGATTTATTTGTTTAAAAAGTTTGTTTTAAAAGGCTTGCTTTTAAAATATTTTGAATTGGAGAATGTTAGAAAAGAACATTTTTAACTGCTTTGAGAAGGGCAAGAGTAAGTACCTGCCTAGTTTTGGGCCACTCTTGTGTAAGACCCATTTTGTGGCTGTACAAAATGATCAGAGAACACAGGGAAGTTGTGTTCCTAAGTACAAGGAATACAAAGCCCCCTAAATTGGTCTGACCCCTCCTGGGCCACCAGGCACACATGTTAGGAGAGAAGAGAATGAGCACACATTCCCCTCATGTCTCTCCACACTGAAGGCAGAGTTACACAATCAGATAGGAGACAATGCAACAACCCACTGCTAATAAATCAGATGCACTACATGGGGAGAGGAGAGAAGTTGGAAGAGAAGGAGATAACCAAAACCAAATGGGAGCAGACAGTGATTTAGCAAGAAGACTTCTGAGCACTCCAGAACTTTTTCTCACAATGTCAGCTTGACAATTGACAAGCTGAGTGCCTTGGTATGTAAGGTCAGTTACAAAAAATGAGGAGGAATCTGTATTATTAACGCTTAACCTACCTGTCAAGAATGCATCAAAGAGTGTATTTCGTAGCTGTAACAAAGTAAAAGCAAGCTTTTAGAACCCCTGATCCTGACCAGTATCTGGAACTGGATTCAGATACATTGCTATAAAACCAGTCACTACTAGCATTTGAATCCTCACCTGTATGTTTCAGATGTCAGAGAGGTCTCAAGTTTAGAGTAGCTGCAGCCATTTTGAAGAACCTTAAATTATTCTTACAAATATTACAGACTTAACCTGTATTCGTTTTACAGTACATTTATCTCAGTGGTTATACCTGTAATAGGAGTGTCATGGCAACTGAGTGATACTTCCTGCACATGCCACAATGCTATCTGTTAAGATTAAAGCCTTATTTAGCTGTTTATTAAAATTTATTCTAAAGTAATACCAAATTTCTACCGACCTTTTGTAGGAAATCTATTACAAATAGCAGTTACTATATTTAAAGCACCTTCTGCATAAAAAATTCAGAGAAAATCCAAATAAATAGCAGGTTCTGCCACCAAAACTGATGGTCTAACCACCCTCAGGTTGTCACACTGAGCTATAAAAAACTTTGAGGTTTTAACTTTCCCATTAAAAGAAAAATATTTTTAGAGCGGCACAGGACTATTCACTGGAGATCAGACATCGCCTGTGCAAGAGAGTTGTGCAGAAGCCAACAAGTCTGCTCAGACCACCCAATCCTCCTTCAGGTGAACATGTTAAGTGAAGGAGCAATAGACCTCGTGAGCTGCCACTCATGCAGCTACCACTGCATAGCCCTTCTCTGTGCCTGTGGGCCATAGGGAGGAGGAGAAACTGCTGCAGTGTCTCAATATTAGGAGCAGAAGCACTTCTAAGAAGCAGACAGGAAGGAGGAGCGTTTAACTGACAACCCCTGAACAGGCACAATTTAGTTACACGAAGCAGCAGTGTCAGGAAAGTGCTAAGATAATACCCATCAGCAAGCTGATGTTTAGACACTGGTGTCTGAGCTCCAACATTGTACACCTTCTTCAGTTCTCCCAGAATTATCTTCCAGGCCTCTTCTCTAACTCAATATCTAAAATAAAAAAATAAAATAAAATGTTATACTCAACAACTGCCATACCAGTCAACTCCCAATTATAAAGCACACAACAAAACATCTTGAAGGACATAGACCTGATGGAACAGGTCCAGAGGAGGGCCACAAAAATGCTCAGGGGGTTGGAGCACCTCTGCTATGAGGACAGGCTGAGGGAGCTGGGGTTGTTCAGCCTGGAGAAGAGAAGGCTCCGGGGAGATCTAATAGCAGCCTTCCAGTACCTGAGGGGGCCTACAGGAAGGCTGGTGAGAGTCTGTTTACAAAGGCTGGCAATGACAGAACAAGGGCTAATGG
>BJBW01001442.1:245-83068 GCA_004320125.1 Scolopax mira | reverse complement strand
TGGAGCACTGGAACAGGTTGCCCAGGGAGGTAGTTGAGAACCCTTCAATGGAGATATTCAAGGTGAGACTCGATGAGGCCCTGGGCAACCTGGTCTAGTTGGGGGTGTCCCTGTAACTGCAGGGGTGTCAGACTAGATGACCTTTGAAGGTCCCTTCCGGCCCAGATGATTCTATGATTCTATGATCTTCCCCAAGATTTTAAGCAACAGTGACTAAGGCTTGGGAATGAAGGATGAGGCAGACCAGGGAATACATTATTACAATTGATGGATAAACATATTAAATTAGTAAAAATTACAGTGAACCTTTGCAAATTTTAATACATGTATCCCAAGAGAAACAAGCAGAACAGCTGCTTAATTGAAAATAAAATTAATGAAAAATAATTCCCTTTTCCCCAAAAGCACAAGACCCTATCGTTAGCATTGTTAGTGTGTTATTATGAATTATTATTTTGATAAAAATGAAAGTTGAAATGGATTTTTGTTCATTGTAAACTACTTGTACTTTATCACATCAGTGTAACACATTAGGTGTGTTATTATTTATATTGATCTACAGTAAACAAGCTCCATATATTTTCAGGCTTCACTGGCTTTTGCTGGCATTCTGTATCAAGAAGATATTTTTAAAAAATCATTCTGGCTTTCCTCCATTTTTGAAATGCTTCTCTTGAACAATTTTTTGCACTCACAGTTAAGTTGGGTTTTATGGATACTTGGAATATTTTAAGGGTAAATCCTGCTAAGGGCAGACTAACTACATAGTACATGTAAAGGAACACAAATCAGATACAATCAAATAAATCTCGTTAACAAATTGCTGCCTGTCAGGTAGCCACAGTAACAGTCAGCTTTTACTGCTTTTTGCCAGCTTTTTGCAAAGTAAGACATGTTAATGCAAACTCTTGCACTGAAGTGACCTCAGTTCTCTCAACGGCTAAGTTCATAGGTGCAAACAGATGGCATTAGTTTTGTGCTGGGGAGGCAAAATCTCAAAACTTTTCTTCCTCCATGGTCAGTTGTGTGCTGATAACCAAAGGCAATGTTTTCCAAGATGTTTCCATCTCCTTTCCCAAACACACCAAGCCATGTAGCCCTTCTGTTTTCCCTTTCCCCAGCCACCTACATGATTATTGTCTTCCAACTCTGCAGAAGTAATATACACAATCATTTTTGCACTTCTTTTTCACTGTTTTCTTTTCTAAGGAGGTAGAGGCCCCCTGCTATTGTGGGAAATACTTTGGCTTTGCCTACATCATATACCTTTCTAGCTTTCTATAACCTAACCCAGCTATGGGTTATGGCACTGAGGAGATATGTTCTGCATGTTCATGGTCTAAAGGAAAGTGCCACAACATACTAAATGTGTAGCTCCTGGAGCAACTTACTCTGTACTTGCAAAAATAAGTAGAGATGCAGCCTGTTCATTAAAAGTAGAAACTTAGCTGGAAAGTCTCTCAGAGCAGCTAATAATTTTACCTTTACAGCCTTTCATGAGATATCTAGATGAGTGCACTGTGTTATCTCTCTGAAGAAGAGGCTAAACAAGAGAATGTTTCCTTTACAGTGATTTATTCTGATGGATGAGTTGTTAGATATTCTGTAGGATTAGTCTGTAGCATTTAAACAAGAGAAACAAGAGAGGAACTACTAATAGTCTCAAAAAGGACAACAGGAATACAAATACTGCCTGTATGCAACATACTAGCTATACAGCTTATAAAATTGTATGTTGTAGGGCTGATGCTCTTCCACAAAATTCCAGAAATAATCACAGGTGTAATCTGGATGGTCCTGACCCCTTCTAGGTAGGACTGCAAAATTGAAAGAGCTCACTCTGTACCCTTGCCCCTCTGTTTATTGGCCATAATCAATGAGACATGTCAAAAGGAATACTAGAGTCATGTCCCAGGGAATGGCTCACAGTCTGTTTTGCTTTTGTCTTTTTGGGGCTAGTTTCCAGGTGCCCTTACTATCCTGGAGACAGTGCCAAATGAGCCCTTTCTCCTACTGCAACATCTGTTTGTCAGGCAGCCAGTATCTGAATTCATTATTTCCTGAAGAATGATGTTTGGGGCTTATCGACAAGTCTGCAGGTGCTGCTTTTTCTCAAGAAATGTATCTGGCCAGTTCCCCTTGCTTTCTGTTGCTTATCAACCAAATTTAAGTATCAGCCTCTGCAATCAATACAACTGTTTCCTTGTTAAATGAAACAGGAGGGCAGAGAGGACTGTGCATCTTATCCACCCAGCAAGTCCCGAGACACCAGCTCTGTGACCATGTGCTCTCAGACCTCCAAATGCAATGGCCTGGGATGCAAGCCCAAATTCACACAGACAAGCTCCGCATCAGCTTCAGTGCCTGATGTTTCCCCTTAGCCAGATGATTCTGTGGATCCGCAGATTCATGGATTCCGCATGGGGAACATGAGCTGCAGGAATGCAGGGGAAACATCAGCAATATTTCCAGCCTCTGACACTACTGTAACCACCTTTTCGTCAAAGAATTTTGACCTACGATTCATCTTAAAAGCCACAGAAGTTTTACTCTGAGTATCTGTGGATCTGAGATCTTTGTTGGTGCACCCAGTCAAATCTTTTTGTACAGATTCTGATACCAAAGCACGGCTAATGATCTGGAATGTGTCTTCAAAGATAGGCTAAACCAACAGATTTAAAAAATGAATGGAAAGATTACTCAGCATGTGCTGGGAGGACTGAAAGTAGTATGACAGAATCACAGAATGGCTGAGTTCGAAAGTCACCTGTGAATATCATATAATCCTACGCCTTTCTCATAGCAGGGCCAACTGAAACAGATTTTTCAAGATTTCCTGTCAGGTTTTGAATATTTCTAAGGAGGGAGACTCCACAACCTCTCTGGAAAATCTGTTCCAGTGCATGATCACACTCATAGTGAAATACTTCTTCTTATACTTAAATGAAATTGATTGGATTCCAGTTTGTGCCCATTGCCTCTTGTCCTGTCACTGGATAACACTGTAAAAAGCCTAGCTGATCTTCACTCCTTCCCATCAGGTATTTATACTCATGGGCAAGATACACAAAGCCTCTTATCTAGGCTGAAAAAGGCCAGCTCCCTCAGCTTCTCCCCATATGACAGATGTTCATTAGTCAAATTTGTGGCTCTTTTCTGGGCTTGCTTCAGAACTTCCTTATCCCTATTGTCTGGAACTAGGACCCAGCACCCAGAAGATGTGGCTTCTCCAGGGCTGAGCAGAAGAAAATCATCACTCCACTTGACCTGCTAGCAACAATCCTCCTAATGAGGCCCAGGATCACAGAATGACAGAAAGTTTGAGGTTGGAAGGGACCTCTGGAGGGCATCTCATGCACCGTCCCATCCTGCTCAAGCAGGAGCAGCTAGACCAGGCTTCCTAGGGCCATGTCAAGATGTTTTTTTAATATCTCCAAGGATAGAAATTCCACAACCTCTCTGGGCAACCTGTGCCGGCATTTGGTCACCCTTAAAATAAGACTCCCTGTCATTCAGAGGGAACTTCCTGTGTTTCAGTTTCTGCCCACTACCTCTGCTCCTGTCACTGGACACCACTGAAAAGAGACTGGTGTCAGAGTGCTGTTGGTTTACTTTGCCACAAGGACACACTGCTAGCTTATGGTCAACTTCATGTCCACCAGGACCCCTAGGTCCTTGCCTGCAAAGCTGCTTTCAAGGCAGACAGCCCCCAGCAGGCACTGTTGCATTGGGTTATTCAGCCGTAGATGCAGGACTTGACATTTGCCTTTCTTGAGCTTCTTGAGGTTCCTGTCAGCCCATTTCTCCAGCCTGTGAAGGATGCGTGAGGCACTCCTCCCAGTTTTGTGTCATGTACAAACTCGAAGAGACTTGAAAGACTCTGTCATTCAGGTCATTAGTGAAGATATTAGACAGTATTGACGTCAATATTGATCTGTGTGGTACACCACTGGTGACAGGCTTCCAGATGGACTTTGTGTCACTGATCACTGTTAGAACCATTTCACCACACTATTTATCCAATAATGCTTTATAATTTACAGAAACTTCACATCTATCTACATTCAACATGAGTGTCCATGATCCCAAGTTTCTCTCCTACTGTCTGTATGTGATATTCACATCTCCTCAAGCAATTGAACTCTACTAGTGTTTTTATTAAACATAAAAATATTATGTTCAAATGTAATTTGACTTCCTGTGGAAGTCTATAATTAACATTATATATTAGACTTTTAAAAAGAGAATTTGGCAGCAGAATTTTTTTTTATGACAAAATTAAAGTTTTCACTAAATAACAACTGTTTGTACTTAATTGTAAAATTTGCTACACCCTCCATCACGTGTATTTCTATATATAGAAAATCTATTTTTTATAAGATTTTCCAGTGACAAAGACAATCAACTATCTTGTTCATAGTTGTATTCCTCTGGAGTAACTGTTAAAAAGCACAAAGTCAGGCTTTTCAGATGACCTAAATTGTGCCCACCTCAACTTGCAGGCTTCATAAAAGTGCATTTATAGTTCTGAAATTGACAGTTAAATGCATGTGTGCATACTTGATTTTATAATATATAATGTGTATTTCACTGAATCACTACATATAAAATCATGTATATGGATGTCTGAACACCAGTTGCAATCTATAGATAGCTAAGAAATTAAACATAGAAACCAATGAAGGAGTTGATGTGTGATTTGATAAACTTCAATAGCTGCAGTTTACAGAAAGGGTTGTTTGCTCCCTTATTCAGGATCCCAAGAGCATAGTTCACAATAAAAAAATAAAATCATGCTGAAAGAACTTAACCTATGGAAAATATATTGAGGGGGATTCTTGTGTGGCTTCACATCAAACTGAGCAAATGTAATTATGAGAACTAGATTTCTCTGTATGGGTAACTAACTCCGAAGATTAAGACACTATTTCCTCACTGATAAGAAAATTAATTAAAATAATAAAAGCAATCCTGTTAGCTCAAGTGCTTGTAGTTTTGAATCTGGAACAGAAAGACATCAGCTCTTGATTTTCTATCTGTAAGATTGTACCCAATGTTTGTAAGCATTCCCAAATTCATTGTAGCCAAATTTCTAAATAGAGAATACTGAGATTAATACACCCATAATATTTTTATTGCCATATATATTTTAAATGAAAGAAAAAGGAATGAAAAATGGATGTTGTGACCTAATGTTTATGTAATTCAGAAACTTTTTCAAAGGTTCACAATGATTTTATGTTGTACTGGAATGATCTATAATAAATAACAGTGTAAAAAATGAATATCAATTCCTGCAATAATCAGTGTAATAATTAGTATCATGTTGATAGTTGATTTAATCAACTTATTTTCTGGGCTTCTAGCTGCATTGGATTCATTTGAATGGGTTCGTGCCCATGATAGATCAGGATCTATTGCACTGGACATTGATCAGCTGCATCGCAAGTATGAATTTGGCTGCCTTCAGTTCTCTTCTGACATGGCATGTAACTCCTTCCCCGGGAAAATTAATCTGAAAACTATGGTGTGAAGTTTTGTACGGCCCCCAAAATACCACCAAAACACCATAGAAGAACAGCATGTTGAAGTCTATGAGGTTTCAGCCCTTAGGTACAGATATTCAAAAATCCTACAAAAAGTATTCGAAGGCATGAATGGTTACTGGTCCATGGAAGATGCTGGAGGAAGGATTTAAAATGCTCAGGAATGCAGAGCTGAGAGTGGCTGAGGTCGTGCCCTCTGCAATCATACAAATTCCATCTTGGTGAAAAGTTAAAAAAAGCCAAATTGCTACACTTGAAACAGTTCCGGCCCTATAGTAAGAGGCAAGAAACACATGATACTACACATGCAACTCCACGTGGTCAATGCACCTGTTCAGCAGCTCTGAAAATCAGTTCCCTGGAGAGGTTCTTAAATTTAATGAGCTGTTTTCTGTCTGTGTCATTATAAAGAACATTTTGAAGAAGAGTTTCATGTTTCAAACACATCTTACCTAATTTTCTTATACAGTAAAACTGAACAAATTTAAAAAAAAAATAAAAATTTGTATAACAATGTAAGAAACAAGTAAAATCTCCAAGCCATAAGCCATCTGACCAAGCATTCCAGGAAATGCTTGTATTTTTTGCCAGACAGGTTATTTCTTTCTGAGGCAAAACTGGTTGATTTTTTATTTTTCTCCTAGTCTTTAGTGTATTTGCTACTTAAAAGTTGCACTTAAAGTATTATGCTCATCATAGTGGTTTGGACTGTAGAATACACCAAACTTTATCCAAAGAATAAAAGACAATCAAAAAAATTCAGAGACCTAATAACAAAATAGCAGAAGGAGGAGGCCATTTTTAGAGGTCATATGTCCCAATGTAGTAGCAGAACACCAATAACCAGGCTATAATCAAATAAAAACTACCATTTCAAAATAAAACAGAATCTCCGGAGGCAGAGGGGAAAATAACACAGCTCAGAGCAGAACCCATCCTAGAACAAAATTTAAAAGCTTCTGCATACCAAAAATCTCAGTGACTCTTTAATTAAACTTGGAGTATTTTAACTGCTTGGTGCAGTTTTCAACCATTTTTAGTCTGCCTTAAACTTTGAAAGGAATCCTTCATGAGTCAAGAATGGGAATTTACATCCCACTGATAATTTTTTTTTAATTTAAAATGTGGTCACAGCCACAATCTTGTGCTCTTAAGCTTAACCAGGGGTTTATTTTGCAGAGTTTATGCATTATATTTGCATGATATTTTAAATATAGTTTTTATTAAATTTGCATCAAGTACAAGTAAATTTTTTATTAAAAAAAAACATATATACTTCAGGTACATCCTTTTGTTTGTTGCTTTCACAATTGTTAGTGGAATCCTGCCAAACTGCCAATGCTGTTCACCATGCCTGCAGCAGAAAAGCAGGTAGTGTCAGGAAAGGATCTGATGGGCTGCCCATTGGGCTCCTGTTTGACAGCATTCATAGCCAGACCAGTGACATGTCCTTGGCTAGCAGAAGCCCTTGGCAGGCTGATGCTCTGCCTGTGGTGACAAGAGGCCCAGTGTCACATGCACTGCACGTGTTGAATATTTTTATTTCTCTCAACTTCCCGGAGATGGAGATTTCTCCTCTAGTCCTGCTCTCAGCTGTGAAAAGGGGAACCTGCAGAGGCCCATGGTGCCTAGGACAGCAACTGCATAAATTGTTGGGATGTGCCTATATGGGATTGGTTGCTCCAGGATTGGAAAATCCCACACCAGCTTGAAGGGAGCATGGTGGAGCACCATGTGGGGTACTGCCTGTATGGGATACTTTTGCAAAATCATTATGGATGCTTTACCTGGGTACTGCAACATCCCAGAGAGGATGTCAGGGATTGGGCAGTGTAACCAGCCAAGGGCTTTGGTCAGTCTGGGCTGTTAAGGCCAAACTGACCAGGCCAAAAAACAGGAGGAAACACTTTTATGTGTCCTTATCACACACTTCCTTTATTAATGAAGTAGTGACACCTTCTCTTTCATTCTTAATCTTTTAGCCCTCTGGTTCTCTCTTGCTCTTTCTCTCTCTAGTTTTAGACAAAACATCTGTCCACCATGTTCACAGGATAATGCCAAATACAGGTTATTGCTGATGCCTGCAAATTCTGCGAGTTCTACATGTGTGACCTAAAACTTAATTTATGATTACACCAGAATAAATCAAATGCATCCTTGTACTGCACTATTACATATGAATAAATGAAAAATACTGAAAAAGCACTAAACCTGTTAAAAATGATTGGGGAAGGGTGGAGAGAGATATACTAGCTCACTTATGTCACAGTCAGCCTGGAAAGGTCTCCTCCTACTTGTCTGCTAAACACTTTATTTTTCATTACAGTTATACAATAAAATAGAAATTTTTAATTAATTATGAATGCACTCATGGATCCACTTGGAGAAAAGGAAGTAAAGGACTTCTGGTGCCAAGCAACACAGATAGGCTTTTTAAATAAGCCATCCTTTGATTTCATTGTCACAGTGGTTGCACCACATTCTGACATGAAGGCCAGAAAAACCAGCTCCCTCTGGGGTACAGAAGGGACAGTGAGCACACAGCATCTACTCATATCAAAGCAGCAGCTCAAGTGTTATTTATCATTAACCAGTGCTGGTGGCCCTGCACAGTTGCAGTACAGCTGCATGCCAAGGTGCCACCTGCTTTTCCTTCCCAGAGTGAAGGGCTCCAGTAGGGTTCTGCAATGTTAAAGACAATATTTCTGACAAGATATTTCTAGCTTCAACATTCAGGCTGTCAAGGCTGTTGTCGGTTCAAAGCAGGCTCTCTTTCCTCTCAAGGCATTACATAACCACCAATTTTGTTTCCCACATTTACCAGAAGCTGCCAGAAATAAAAAGAATTCAGTGGAGGATACAGCAGTTAAAATACCAAACCCTGGATTTTATTTCTCCTCATTTTAACCTCTTTATTTTCCTCTCCACATGTAGGTGACCAGCAAAGGATGTTTATCATTATGTTTGTGATTATATATCTCAAATTAACTTCTGGTACAGTAATGTACATTACATTACTGGTACAGTAATGTAATAAAATTGTAATTCATAACCAAGGAGAAAGAAGGGAACCATAATTTGGAAGAAGAGTGAAATCTGTTGATTAAAACATGCAAAAACAGCAATTTGTTGAAAGGTCTATATCACTTAACAGTACACCAGATTCACAAGAAATGTACTGATGTTTGTTTAACATTGTCACTTGATTTGTGATCATCTGGAAATATATTTGATGCTTCACAAAACACATTGCAGAGTAAACCCCTGCTCAAAAATCAAACAAATCAAAGGCCTTTTTATCATGCAGTTGAGATGGTGGTGTGGATACCACACCTATGAAGAGTTTCACTGAACTTCATTTAGAAAGGTGAGAGTTTAATGTAATGAGGAAAATGGAAGAACTACAGCTCTGCATTATGGTAACTGATACCTGCCTTAGCCCTGCAAGTTTTCCATATATCAGAGAACACACAAGCCCATACTAAGGCTTTGCAAGTGGAAGGGTTCAAAGTAATTTATATCAATATAAGCCAAAATAGCTGCATGAGAAGTGTTTTCAGTTCAGAGTTGATGCTATTGACAAAAAAAAAAAAAAACCAAACAAAAAACCAACTGAAAAGATCCCTTGGTATGCTAAAAGTCTTCAACCTCCAGTCAATTTTAAGCTTTTTAAGGCCTCTATACAAGCCTATTATAAATTATCTCCAAGCAACTGTAGACCTTTCACTCTCAGGGAACTCCAATCTCCTTAACAGAACACTAGGGATTTCATGTCAGCTTCTCTTGTATTATAATGCCCAAGGACAGAATATAAATACAGAATTGAATAACATGGGGTCCTGGAAGATATTACAATAAATACAACTCAACGTAAATGAGGGACAAGGAGACCTCTCACCAGGCTCCACGGCAGAGTCTGATAACACCAAAGCACAAGGATTATCTTCCTAGCTGGGAACTGCAGCACACAGCACAGCACGTCTTACACCAGATGTCACTGTATCATGCATGATGAATATCACATCTCCATTACAGTCTTTCCCTGCTAAAATCTGTAATATGATGTTACAGCAAAAAGCATCACCGAACAGTAGATCTGTTTCTCTATGTTCTGATTAGCAAAGCAAATTTTCTTAGACCTAAAGAAGCTTCTATCATCCTTCTTTCCTCCCAGCTGTGCAAGATATTATTGTGTTTTAAAATGGATGCAAATTAAAACAGAGAAGCTGGTTGTGTCAGGGTTATTTCTGTTTATACTAAGAGAAACACATTTTTGCATACTCTTTTGTCTCTCTTTTCTTCTTTCTTTCACACGGGGAAAGCCATACACTTACAGACACAAAAATGGACACACGTTCTCCATTTACAAAGGGCTTAATTTAGTCCTCGAGTATGCACAGAAATCCTCCCTGCAGCAAAGTGATGTCAGACTATGTGTACCCCTGCAGTATATGGAAATCCTGGTTACCATGAGAACCAGACTGCCTCTTCACTGAGGTTTCCGCACACTGCTATGAAGACGTGCCTCCATTTTGCCATGCTGAAGCAGCTGGGCTGCAGAATGCCCTGTGCCAGGTACGGTGGCCCTGACACTCCTACCCTTCTGCCAGTGGAAGCTCCATTTCTGCCACTGAAATGTAAAAGTGTCCAATAATCAGGATTACATTTCTGAAGCAACACCCTTCCCAGTTATATTTCTTCCCCTCTTCTGCCCTCCACCTTGGAAAAGAAAATAAAGTGGGAAGCTGCTTGGACTTAAGGCAGTATTAGAACACACAATATCTTCTTATATTAGGAAAGAAATCAAAGCTATACCACCACAGTGAGATCTCAGGGGAGATTTATGTCTCCAAGCAGCCATTTTTCCACATGCTGCTGCATACACATATAGCCTTTCTGAACACAATTAGAGCAAATACTGCTGTGATAAAGCAACTTTGTGCTCACATGCTAAAGGAAAAGGTTGCTTTCCCTTTTCACTGCTTTTCTAGGGATACAAACCCAACTTCTTTAGATACAGAAGTTCTTAGAGCTGACCAGTGAAAAAGCAAAGTGCTTTATTTTTTCCTCTGCAAGCATGATATCTAGAAAAAAATATCTTTGTGGCAAGACACTGAACTACGTAATATGCTTAGGCTGCAACGAATGAAAGCCTTTATCATATTCTATAATTAAGAGGATTATAGTGCAGCAACAGTTAAGCTAATATTCATGAGACAAAAGTGCTCAAGGGAAATTGTTAAGTGTACTCCTGTTGGTTAACACAAGTCAACTGGACAACCAAACCTAAATCAAAGCATAATGCCCCCAAAACACTGCATATCAATTTAAACCACAAAAATCCAGGGTAAATGGCCTAATTTCATTAATTTTTCCTTAATTTAATTTTTCCTTAATACTCTGGAGAACATTTGGGAGCCACAGAGACTCTTGCTCAGTTTCACAGATAGCTTGGTCCTCACAAGTCTACAACTGCAGCCCTGTTACCTGTTCCTTTTCTGTGAGGAAGCCAGTCAATTAGCAATTAGGTTAAACTCAGATCACCTGTTTTTAACATGTGCTTTACTTGCATGTTTCGGCTTCCTTATCAGACATGATGTAGGCTTCTGTGCCTGCAATCTTGTCTGTATCAGCTAGCCTAGAAAAAGATATTAGCTCATTCTTAGAAACCTGACAGCTAATTTAAAAAAAAAAAAAAATCTTTAATTTTAAAATTATGGGAGAATGAACACAAAACAGCCATGAGCATGGTTGACTCAGGACTAGTTTTCAAATTTGAAAGAATGCCACAGCAGTTTTTTTCCTGTTAGCCTAGTGCTTCTCAACATAGAGCTGCACAGTTCTTAATTCAACCAGTAGAGGACAGTGGTGAATGTACACATTACCAGGCCAGTCACTCATATTTTATATATATGAAGCAACTCCTCCGCATGAAGTGCTGTGTTTCTTGCCATCTCAAAAGTCATGTTTATGAAGTCTTTACATGGAAAAGGAATTAAATACAGATTTAAAGGAATACAGATTAAAAAAGAATCCACAGAACAAATGTAAATAGTTATGCTCCATGTATGTGGAGGGTATTTTTTATTTATGCAAAACACCACTTGGGTCTCACTCAGAGATCTTGACTTGGTCCTTGTTCAAGAGGCTTCAAAGGTTTTCCTAAACAAAAGACAGACCTACGCTGCAAATCCAATAAGTATTTTGCTTATGTTAGGAATGCAGGACCGGCCTCTCAGTGTAATTATTTCTACTCTTTAATATAATCCAGAGTCCAAGAAGGCAGTGAAGTTCACAGAGCTTTAGCCTGCATCAGGAGAAGCTGCACTACCCACTTTTTCAGGAATAAGTTATAAAAGAATACAGATCTATACACTTGTCAGGTTTTCAGAAAAATTTTATAGTTTCTTTATGTATCTACCTTGATCCAGAGTCTGTATACTTTTACTGAAAATGATTGGGATTTCTTGTGCAAGTACACATGTACTGTGTACACAGATACACATGTATCTGAAGCGTAAGCTAAAGGCTGTGGCTTATTTTAACATGTAGAAAACATTCCTACTTAAAACCGAGAAAACAAATATCAAAACCAAACAAAAAAACTCATCTGCATGTTGCATGAACAGTGACAGAGTTCTAACACTTTATTGGTACTTGCAATATTATCTGTCTTGGCCTTGTGGCCTGAGGTTTTTTGTTGTGGTTTTGTTTTTGCCATTTCAATGCCAACTTAAGTAATGTACAAGCAAGTTAAAAACTGTATATGAGTTCACAAGACAAAAGCACGCTGGCAAAATATTTTGTCTTTTAGCTAACTTAAAGAATAGTAGCTTGAGGACAATGCTCATAGAAGTTACAGGCTATATCAACCAGAAAAAACATTTCAATGTTTATGTAAACTCTATTGCATGAGAGAGCACAGCTCACCAATTTCCATCATGTTACATTTTCAAAGTGACATTCTACAAAGCCCTGAAGAAACTAGCACATAAAAAAGAGTGTCTCCCAGGGTCCCGTCTCTTCAAATTCATCTGCAGCAGTACAAAACACCTATTAATGGACTATGTAAAGAGTGCTTGTTTACAAGGGGAGATGATCAGGAAACAATTTCTAAAGACCTTGAAATACAGAGACAAGACTTCAGTCATAGGAGTGTTTAATCAACAAATATAATAGAATCATAGAACGATTTGAGTTGGACGGGATGTTAAAGATCATCCAGTTCCAATCCCACTAGACCAGGTTGCTCAAAGCCCCATCCAGACTGGTCTTGAACACCTCCAGGGATGGGGCATCCACATCTTCTCTGGGCAACCTGTTCCAGTGTCTCACCACCCTGACAGTGAAGAATTTCTTCCTAATATCTAACCTAAATCTCATCTCTTTTAGTTGAAAGCTGTTACCCCTAATCCTATCGCTACACTTTCAGATAAATAGTCCTTCCCCATGTCTCCTCCTCGCCTCTACCTGCTGGAAGGCTGCTATAAGGTTTCCCAGGAGCCTTCTATTCTCCAGGGCAAACAACCCCAGGGTTCTCAGCCTGTCCTCATAGGAGAGGTTCTCCAGCCCTGTGACCATCTTCATGACCCTTCTCTGGGCTTCCTCCAACAGGTCCATGTCCTTATGTCCAGGCGCTTCTCCATGCAAATACTTAGCTGATATTCTGATATTTTGGAACATTGATAAGTATCTATATTCAATTAACACGTCGAGAGTTGTGATTAATATTTTCTTTTCAGGAAATGGAATATTCACCAGCTACAGAAATAAATTGCCCTCTGGTTTGCTTCAGCATATATTTGGATTTTGAGTTTTGCATTAGGTTGCTGTTTGATTCTTTTCAATGTGGGAGAGTAAGAGTTACAGGATCGACTATAATTGCAGGAATAGAGTCCTGACAGCAAGCATGGATCAAAGCCTAGGCATTCCAGAGTCTACAGAGCATCTGAAGTCCCAGAGATCTTGGATTTATATCAGAATCTGAAATTGCCTTTTAAAAAAAAGCATGTATCTCTAGACTTCACAACTGCAAAGGTAAAGAGAGGGCAGCCAAATCAGTGGCACTAAGTGAACTTGCAGACAGTCTGAATGAATCACTCTCAGAGTGGTGACCTACCACCAGCATCTCCCATCCAAGTCTGGTTGCTCCAGGCGCTCCTGTCAGCAGCAGACTGAACAGCTGGGTGGACTCCTCTTATAAAAGAGCAGAGCACCTACCCATGTTAATTTGGTCCTAGTGGAGTTCACCATAACAGTGAGTTTAAAAGTGTCCTTGTGACCTCCAAATTAATTTGTATTCTTGGCAGGTGCAAGTCATTGCACATTTTTTAGTAACTTGTTTTCTGCATCTAAATCACAGGGAAAACATGTAATAACTGAAATCTGGTTCTTATTCAAATGTTTTTTCCTCATCTAGCAATACTTAACAGACAATAGCCACTAGATAATATGTGCTGTGCATATATTATGTTATGTGCAGAATTTTTGCTTATATCTGTATAAACTGTCCATATTTATGTCTATAAGGACTAATGTTTTCAGATTATTGATGAAAGGAAAAACATCTGGCATTGACACAGTAGTCAAGGAATGGCTACATTAGTTCTTCCCTAGCAAATCCCACAATCCCATTCCTTCCCTGTATAGCAAAGCAACTACTAAATATTGTTAAGATTGTCTACATATCAACCCACAGGAACAGAAAAAGAAATCTTAAAGCTTATCTTTTTTTCAGTTGACTGACCTGTGGAAAAAAAGTTGGGGGAAGAGCAGGGAGGAAGGGGAAATTGGCACTTTAGATTTCCACCTCTTTCTTTTTACTCCCCAAAGAGCAAGGCTGATTGTTTCCTGGAGTGAAAATAAAAGGTTTAGTATCTTTATACCATGAAGAAAATTCACTGAGGCTGTTTATGAGAAGCAAGACTAGAGAAGGGGAAGGCCTAAATGCAAAGAAAGAGACACTTGCTCTGCCATCTGTTCCTGTGCACTGTCACCAGGCTGCTCTGGAGAGTAAAAGGCAGCTGCTCCCTTTTTGAAGACTTAACATGAGATATTGGAAGGAGAACACCCACCCTTCAATTCTGACCGTGTTCACAAAGGATCACAGTGAGTAAGTTTATGGTACCCATTTATTTGTGATGCAACCCCTGGTACAGTTCCTCTGACTGCTCTGCTGCCTCTTGTGAGAGTGGCAAGCTGCATTTTCCACTCAGGAACAAATAAAAGTGGATTAGCACCATCATACTCTTCTCAGTTGTCTTTGCTTTTCATACATTACCCTTGCTGTGCTTTATGTCAAAGATGATTCAGCAACTTGGTCCTAAGTTCAGGAACAAAGGGCTGCTTAAAGGAAGGAAACGAACAAAAGCCCCCTTTGTTAAAAAGGCAAATAAATAACAGTCTGGCTGTTAAATGAAAGGAAGCGAGACCAATGAGGGACAGAAACTTAGGATACCAGCTGCTAGAGTATGAACTGGGACTAAGGTTTGTCTTTGCCATCTGCAGAGTGCATTTCCTCAGCCTATGAACTGGATCTTTGCTTTGCCAACATCACGTCGTCCAAGTGTAAACACACTTTTTGTTTCTTTGTTTTTTAAAGCATTCAAAGAAAGTTCATTTAATGCTATTAATTTTAAAGTCTTTGTCCAGCTTTCTTATCTCTGTTTCTAGTAACTCAGATTAAGTTGTCTCCAGGAGTAACCAAGATGTATAGGAATCACAAGCCAAGACTTTAGTGATTGGTGATTGTCTTGCTTTATTTTATTTTTGTTCATAATTATGTTTTGTTTGCCTAAGAAGGCTGGACGAGATGACACTTCCTAAAGGAAAGGGGCAACTCCTTTCAGAGATCAGTTGAGCTTGCCCAGAGTAAACAATGTGCTGCAGGAGGCAAGAAAATATTGCTAGTAGTCAGGAACCTTGCATTAGGTTTACATGGCAAGGTTTTGGTGGCCAGGCTGGGGCAGCTGCAGGGATGGCTTCTGTGAGAAAATACCAGAAGCTGACCCCATGTGAGATAAAGCCAGTTCCAGTTGGTTCTAAGGTGGACTCTCTCCTGGTCAAAGATGAGCCGGTCAGTGATCTCATGCCAGAGAAAGTGGATGTGCTCTGAGGAACCTGCAGCCTGTGGAGAGTACACACTGGAGCAGGCTTCTAACAGGACCTGTGTGCTGCGGAGAGCAGCCCTTGCAGGACCAAATTTGAATAGGTATTTGTTTCCAGAGGTGTATTGCCTTCCCCTGGCAGTTGTTCTGTACTGCTACAGTTTCTGGTAGTCTGTTTGTGACACACATTGGCCATAACATTTGAACTCTCTTAAGAGTGCTTGTCTCAGCAATATCGGTTACCTTGTACCTATAAATAAGGTTTCTTTATTAGAAATCTTGCCTGTTCTGCATTCCCAGATTTGTCAAAGTGAAAGCATAAGGGAAACTAAGCACTTTGGTGCAGAATCACTCATACCCTGTGAGTTGTTCATATATTCTAGGACTGAAAACAATACTGAAATGTAACAAGATGTTTAGTTAGAGAGTTATTAAAATTGTTTCATTAGTTGAAAAACCCTGAAAAACCTTGTGACTGTCATTGTGTGAAGATGCTTAAACATATCTTGTGAAAATATTAATTGCATTTCTTCTCAAACCATACAAGCTTTCGCATATTCTCATTTGCATCAGCAGTACGATACCCGTCCTTTGCATCTGATTTACATTCTGCTGGAGTTTACTCTGCAGATTGTAGCCAACCCCAACCCCAAGTTTTGGTCATTTGTACAAAAGCCATTACTTTATCCAGGCTGCTATTTCTGTGTGGTCCATACCTGCAAAATTGTATTATCTCACATTTCTTTTCTTTGTCTGTGTTAATGCCCTACAGCAAACACTCAGTTATATGCTTTTTAATTTTTCGTTGTCTGAATCCATGGATGGTTTAGTCTTACTGTGTAACATTAATACTATTGTATGCTTGTGCTTTACGTATAACTTTTGCCTCCCACCTGTAATATTCCTAGTGCATATGAGTATGACTTAAGTCCATTTTATCTTACGTTTTTTCTGCTCCTTCTTCTCCCCCCCATGCCTAATCATCTGTTTTAGAAACCTTCACATTCCCTTTTCACTGGGCATCTGGCTGTCTAATCACAGATTATCTGCTTACCCTAGTCCCCTCAGAAAGCATCGCTTTTCAGTCCTCATTCTTTTATAAACACGTTCTTCATTGTTTCTTACAAAGGGCGGGACCCAGCTTCTTAAAACAGGTGTTCAGGTCTTCCAATGAAGCTTAAAAGAACGAAAGGTCAAATTCAGCTGCAAAGGATAACATCTCATCTCAAGGGGAAGAACTTGATCCCAAATACTTTAAGAGAGGAAAATAAATAAATAAGTAAAAAAGTGTGTGAAGAAAACACATCTCTAAGTAATTTGCCTTTTAATTTTTATTAAAAAGACAGGTCTGAAAGATAGCATAACAAACTAAAGACTACTACACAGTGCAATAGGTAGTGATGATGTTACTTTTAAAAGTTGATGTTTATGATTTTTTATTTTAAGGATACATCAAAAGGCAATTTAGATAAGAGAAAGAAGCAAATACTGTATTATTAAATAAAGTGCTCGCCTCTTCTGGGTATGTACAGATACAGAACTTCTCAGTAAACTAAAAACCTGAGTAAAACTCAGTAAAACTAAAATCCAGTATATCAGATTCCCTGGAATAGTAAAGGGAAAGGAGCAATTTCTGTCCATTTGAGAGCTATTATTATTTTTCAGCTGTATCTCCCCCCTGGAGAGGCTTGTGCAAGAACTTGAGATGAGTGAGGGATCAAAAGATATTGCTTCAGCTACATAGTATCTCCGTAACTGCTTTACACTCTGTGAGGGTCCTTACTTTCACTACTTTATTAATGTTTGTGTTAGGAATCTGTAAGCCAGTATTCAATAGGGACTCCATTTTGTAGCTGCAGTCACATACTGCCTGGCCCAGAACAAACATGTATGTAATAGACGGATTGTAATTTCATTTGAAAAAGACAACAAGTTTTCAAATTCTTTTAGCCATTTTCCAGGGAATAGAACCTAGAGAATTAACAGAAGCATGTGGAGGGAAAAAAAGAAAAAGTCAAACCTCTTCTTTTCCATAGCTCCTTGAAGTTTACCTCTACATGAGAATTACAGTTCTTGTTTTTTTCAGTGCAAGCTGGTAGAGCCTACACATTTGATTTTTCACTGTTTCATCTGAGAGAGCTTGTATATTCTCATAAAACTACTGAAGGAAAGAAATTAAGGCAGGATAGTAGAAAGTAACTTCTGCCATCCAGTTTTACCACATTTCTGAAAAATGGGACATTGACAACTGGACACAATCCAACCTTTGTAGATCAGTGCACTCTTTAATTTAAAACATCAAATTCCTATCAGCTGTTATTAAGAAATTAAGACATAACTGTATTGTATATTCCTAGATCATTAGAAGACTCTGAGGAAAGAAAAAACCAAGCCCTCAGTCAGCAAAGGCATTAATTCAAATTATTAACCTATTTTTTCTTAAATGAGTAAAGTCTAAAGTAGGATCATGCACAAAATAACAACACCACAACAATGGTGTTGTTATTTTACAACTCTTGTCTACTGCTATACAACTCCAGATTGATTGATGATGAGAGAATATCTGGCCTTTAAAATACTACTCCACTTTGTCAAATATGAGTAGAGAAAACGTTTAATTTTATTCCTCTCAAACCCTGCAGTGTAATTAAGGGGACTAAAGTTTGATATCCAGTTTTCACTTCAAATTTAAGTTACCAATATATGTGCTGCACCTGTAATATCTGTCAGATGAGGTTCTAAGTCTCAAGTAGCACCAAGAACATGAAATAAGTGTTTCCACAATATTAGGAATGCATTTTGATTATGTCTCAGTGAAGTCTAATGTTAATTGCAGTGATCTCTTATCCAGTTCTATACAGAGCAAGTCCTGAGAGAATACATATTAAATTAATTACACTTTAGCTATATTGATTACGTATTAATCTCACTATCTTTTTCCTCCACCATCTGTCACACGGTATGGCACAGTTACTCAAGTCACAACTGGTAAACAGACTTATAAAAATGGGATTTGTAAGGATTGTAAAATAACTGGATAATAACATCACCAGTGGCATTTACTGTTCAGTAACAGATTTTTCCCCATGATATTTTGTATCACATCAACTGCTTATCCTAAAAGCGAGGTAGAGATTTCCTCTATATAACCAAATAAAAAAATGACAGATTTGACAACCAAGAAGACTGCTCTCCTACCAGAATGTAAAACAGCCTCAGACACAGGAGTGCAAATTAAACACATAATGCCATTCATTACTCAGGATTGCCATGTATTGATGAAAAATTGTAATTTTTATCACTCTTGCTTATGACACTTTTTCTGCAAATTTGATGCTTCTAAACACTCTCTTTCAGCTTCATATTTGGAATAATACAAAAATTGTAGAGATAGGCAAGTTAAAATCTTGTTCAGACACGTTCCACTTGCAAGTGGTGATTCTAAATGGTTTTGGAGCCTGTACAGCCTCTGAGCCTGTGCGTGTTTGTAGCTGCAACTAGCTTTCTGGTTGCTGTTTATCAATATAAATGGTGAAAACTAAGAATTAGAAGGCTTCAAACAGACATCCTGGTAAAAAAGTTAGGCAGATATTTATCATCTCCATTCTTATAAAGTTCTGACTCTCTTTTTAATAAATAAATACATTCCCATCACAATCTGCAGCATACCTAAAAGTCTGTTGGTAATTCAATGGGATAATTCACCTTTATAATCAGAATTTCCATCTCAATTGCCTCTGCTATAATTATATACTGGGAGTGCTGCACAGACAGAGTAGAGCAAACAAAATCAAAGAACAAGTCAGCATAGATCTCAAGGACTAGTGACAAGGGCAACAACAGGCAGATGCTGCAGAGGAGGGCCTTGTACACCTCACAACTATATAATAATGTCAAGGAGATGTATTGGTGGGCTGCACGCAAAGCATGGCAATAAACCATTTCATCTTGCACCATGTTACTTGCCTTTATGTCCAAACCTCTTCTGGTAAACTGAGCGATGCCAAGGTAGGGGTTCAGGTGGAACAACTGTTTATACTAACATGCAAATGTAATATGACTGTGCGATGTTCATTTCTTTGCACTGCCCCTGGCATGATTTAGGACCACAACAACCAGAATTACCTGAAACTCCCAAGTATGGCTTTGAGAAAGGCACAAGCCAGAGACTGTTACATCATATCTAGTCAGTTTTATGTAAGGTTAAGAACCGTTTTATTTTAAGCACACAAATAAAAGGTTTTGTTACAAGCAAAGCCCTTGGCATGGCTTTTCCCTACCTCAATTAGTATTTTCTCAGGCTATGCTCAGACAGATGATCTTTGAACTTTTTTTCCTATTCACTCATATGTAATATATGTATGACAAACTATGATGATCTCATAAAAAGCCCAAGGTCACCTACACAAACTTTAATCTTTACCAAATGTATACGGTCTATATAAACAGAATTTCAGAGGTCAAAATGATGATTTAACACCATTACAAATCCTAACTTATTAAAAGCCATATATGGCACTGTTTGATTATTGCAATATGCTGCATTTGAAATTCATGTGTTTTCTATTAATAGCAGGATTAGTTCTTCAGCTGTTACTTATTCATATTGACACTAGTGCATATTAAATGAAGCAACATGAATTAGCTATGCTTCTTGTATAAAGTACTACTGGTGAGTTTGGAAGGCAACGGTTTCAATCCATAGATCTCATTTTTAAGCTTTTGAGTCCTTAAAAATCATCCACAGTTATGGAAATGCTGCAGACTTGCCTCTGTCTTGATGTAAAAGTTAAAGATGAAAGTGGTTAATTCAGTCAAGTAAAATTTCACATTTTTTCTCATTATTAGTTCAATTTTGAAGGATCAAATATTTTCTTCTAGGCATTCTAATAAAGAATTTTAAAATCAGAATCTATTTAAAATACCTTTGCCATAAATATTTTTTCAGCTTGAAACTACAAAGACAATCCAGTGGTAATCATGGCTACAGGCTGTTTTAGAAAGAGTAGCACGATCTAACTAAAATAAATTGTATTTCCTGTTTTACTAAATTCTTATACTTCCACCATCTACACAGCAAAAACTTTGTGTATTACTCACATGTGTACACACACATTTGGACAATATTTTTTAACTCTGTTGATAGATGAGCAAACTGAAGAAGAATGACTGCTTCTATGACACGTTTGGAAACATATTAAAACAAAAAATTTCAATTTGAAAAATATTTTTAGTGGAAGAGACAGCTTTGTCTACTACTAAAGTATCCAGGGGGAAAGTGTTCTGAATTTTTCTGTGAGAAGAACTTTTTGTTCTGTTAAACACAGATATTGAGCTATAATAATTTTAAGATTAATTCAACATTGACTACATACTATGGCATTCAATTAAATTAAATATGATCAAAACTGGTGAGATTTAATAATAAAATGTTACTGTGTAATTATATTGTTTATAAGACAGTGCTAATTCAAGAAATCTTACTGTTTCATGAGAAATTTTTCATTTTTGTTTTATCTTACACCTATTTTCAAAGTAAATTTTCAAATAATCAATAAGGCAATGCAAAAAATAGAATTTATATACAAAGAAAACATATATTTACAACTTAAATAAAATAAACAACTTGTACAGCAAAATCCAGACTATTAATGATACAGTTTACTACCTGAAACCTTCAGCCTTAAATATATTTCTTGGTCTTCAGTACAATTGGGACAACATGAACTTCAGCCTCATAATCCTTTAAAAATCCTGATGCATATACTGCTTCCGTAATTATTGTGACTTAATCATTTTCAGAAACTTATAAAATATATTTGTAAAATAGAAATATAGAAAAGATATTCCATGCAAACTTATAGGCATCCTCTAGTACTCACAACTTTGTATCTTTACTAGAAAGGCTCCACAGAGTGTAAAAACATAATCTAGAAATCTCTGTTGTCTTTCACTATGTATTCAACTTTTTAGCATTCAAAGACCTACTGTATGGGTTCATCCAATATCATGGGTTTTTTCTAATACATGCTTATTTTATCTTAAAATATTTGTTTTTACTTAAAAGGCTATTTGCTCTCTTGTACTTAAACATTTACATTTGTCATCGTGGTTTTGCTGGCAGAGAAACTGGGATTATGTACATGTTGCCATTTGTAGCACAAAAAAATCTGCATTTGCCATTTCTACCCATCAGACATTTTTCAAGAACATCATGTTCTGTGCCTTTTTAAAGACAAAGCTGAAAGAACTGAGAATATGAAAATCATTAGTATTAATTACTACTATCAATATTAAATTGAAAAAAACTTGAATTTGTTTAGAAGTGTGATTATAGCTGCTACTTGAAACATGAAACATTGCAACAGCTCAACAGAAAAAAAAAAAAAAAAGAAACCAGAGTTGGTTTCCTTCAAAATCAAAAAGTAAAAATTTTTGATAAATACATCTTCCCATAGTCAACAACATAGATTAGGGCTAGATTGGTTACCATTTGTTTTCACAGGAATCCCAAGGAAGAGACTTATATTACTATAATGATAAGGAAATAAATTTGAAGATATGTTGGAAGATCCTTCATAATGAGTAGAATTGCAATTAAAAAAAACATGAGAATTTGAACTTTCTGGATGTTCACATGGGGGCAAAGATTATGCTTTAGTACGAGCCTGGTGAATTCTGTGGGAACTTTTAATCATGAGCATAACCATCACTAAAGTACTAGCTCTAAAGGAAATTCCAGGAACTACAACATGACACTTACTCATCTGCTGGTTTCTGTACAATAATGCAGTTACAAAGAGAACATAATATTCTTCAGCATTTGAAAAGCAGAAACCAGGAAACAATGTTTGCCTCACGGTGGCAAAATGTTTTTTAAAAACCTTGTGTGATTTCTATCAGGGTTTATTTTTAGATCTGACTGAAAGATGATAACTAACACTCTTTCCACAGATCTACCAGTTCAACAAAATGACACAGTAGTTTCCTGATAAAGAGTTATGAGTAATTATGTTGTAGTGAAAAGTTTATCGGTGAATTTATTTCCTCCTCATTTATCTTCACTAAAATTTGTGCCTCTGTGGAAGGTCCCACTATGCAGGGGCAGTCAAGTAAGAAGATGATTATCACAATTGATAACATTAAACTGCGACTTCTTTAAGTCCTGTGACACCTGAAAGAGAAGTGAAAGAAATGGTTTCAACACCCGACAGACATTTGTAAAATATATCCACTCTTACACAAAAATTATTTATTTTCAAACATTTTATAATATGTATGATTATTTTTATAGAAGTTAGAATTTGAAATGAAGACATTTTAAAGATAACTGGTTACTTTAGAACACCCAAATAATTTCTGCTTCTTTCTTTTTTTTTTTCTTTTTCTTTTTTTTTTTTTTTTTAATTAGCAATATGTTGAACTCCACCCAATTCCAAGATATTTGAACAAATGAGATGATCTGGTGGTTTTGGATAGAAAACAGTATCACTTTTTATTTTTTCAGACTTTTTTCACAGAAGTTCCTAAACTGAATCTGCTAAAATTCTTTCTGTAGCCTAGGGGAAAGTAAGAAGGTCAGGCCATGGCCCATCATTAGCCTAATAAAAATTGCATAGATTCAAAGTAACTCAATATGTGCAAATGGTTTCTGCTTCTTTCAGTGAAGCTATTCTGCACAGACATTTTTGTAACAATACCTACAAGTCTACTGTCTCTTCAAGAGATTGATCCTTTTAGTTGACTCTGGTTCTTCTAAACAATGAGTTAAGCCACTCAGAACTCGACAGAGGTAAAGGATAATATACCCATAACAGAAAAATAAATATTATATCTATCATATGTCTGAAAAGAAATAAAAATGTATTTAGCATATGTAATTTTTAGCATGATGTTTCTCAGTTTTTCAATAAAATGTAAAAACAAATATATAATGATCCTTTCTTTAGCTGTGGTAAATTTCAAACTTGGTATGATGAACTTCTGCTCTGGAAAAATTTATCATTAAAAAAATAAACATTCTCACCTGCCACAGGGCTCACAGAAAGCTGTGGAGAATCTGTGTAAGTCGCGTGTGTGGCTTGTTCAACATTTTGGAGCAGAATTAATTTTTTTATATATTGGAGTTTAGGCTCTGGAGTACTCTCCTAGATTTCACTTTGTGGCCTGCAATGAGAAATCCTAGTTTTCCGCCTAACTGTAACTTCATTTTCACCAAAAAAACCCAAACAAACAAAAACAACCAAACACAACAACCAAAACAAAACAAAAACTTCACCCAAAAACCCCTCACGACAATATAAATAAATAAAAAAAAAACCAAACAAAAAAACCCCAAGTCTTATTTAGAGGTTGTGTTTCTTTAAGAGTCCTTAGTTGGCACCAGCCACTAAGTAATGAGGAAATGTCCAACTCAATAACTATAAAATGGATTGAATCAGCTCACAGAGATGCAACATTGGAAGAAGTGCTGACTTTGGTTATTTCACAACTGCTAGATGTGTCATTATAAACTGGAAGTTAATCAATTCTGAAAGTAATTGTGGAGCACAGTTGGGAAAGAAAAGCTGACCTGAGGGGGATAAAAGCATGTTCTCAAGTGTTGAAAGAGGGACTCAGCACATTATATATATTATTTTTTAATTTGGATAAAACAGAAGTTCATATAATATCTGATACAAAATACTAATTCCTGGTTTACTGATGAACTAATTAGAAATACAGATACTGAAGTTTGTGAGACCAGTAATAAACCAACATCTATATATGAAAAAAAACCCCACCCCAATGATAAAACCCACAAAAACCTGTAACTATTAAAAGGTGCACTGTGAATATGAAAAAAAAAAAAAGAAAAAGCTGATAAATTTTTAATATCCCAGAACTAGGTCCTTGGATCTGGAAGTACAAAAGTAGCTGCCCATTAACTGTGTAACACTTCTCTCAGTTCAGACCAAGAGATAATTCCTCTTTAAAAAGGTACACATGTGATAAAAAGAGTCCAAGAATCATTTAGCCACAAAATTCAAGTGTTTCTAAGGCTCTAACTACCATGTGTCCACATCTGTCATGTGTCTTACAATATTCCATCTATCTGCTTGCATAAAATATCTACAACTCATTTTCCTACCTGGAAAACAGAGCCATTTTATGAAAAGCCTGGTATGCAAAGTTACATGCAAAAGCTCATGTCAAAGAGAAAACTCATCTTCCAGCTAGCTTTTTTTGCTAACCTCTGGATTATTTACTAAAATGGAGGAACAAATAGAGTTCAATCTCAAAGAATTTTTTTAAACTAAGTTGATTTATTTCTATATATAAATATATATATATAAAATATTGTTGAAAATACAGTATTTCTGAAAAGAGGCTTGATATTAGATAATGAAATTATTGGTAACTGTTAGCAACTGAGACTGAAAATCATGTAGACTCCATCCTTGGAGGTTTTTGAAAGCAGACTTTATTAAGTTCTGAGCAACCTAGTCTGATCTCACTGTTGAACCTGCTTTGAGCAGGAGTTTGGAGTGGATACTTCTGAGGTCCCTTCCTAAAAGACTCTATGAATTAGCTGCAACCATCTCTCCAAAATCAAGAACAATGTCTAATAGACAGTATCTAAACACAGCTTTTAAGACAAAGTCTTCCACTTCCTGTCTTAGAAGGTGCAGTCCAGAAACATGTGCATAGTTCAAAGAAATCACTTGACTAGGCAACATCCCTAACAGTTTGTAGAGTTCAGATGTAGCAATGGAGTTCAGGTCTTCAGAGGATCACTCCTTGGCAAGGAAGGGGTAAAGTAGTATCTTACCCTATACACAGTTCTATTCATTTTAACAAGGCTATCTAATGAGCTAACTACAACTCCATGTATTTAAGGGTGGCAAAATCAATGATTGCAGGTTCTGACACCTTATGTCCAAGAAGTCAAACTATAGCAGTAATGAAAAGTCAAAGAGCCAAACCCCTCCTTGTATGTGTAAACACACAATAGAAGTGCCCACTACTTCTTTAAATGATGCTACTCAAAAATGGAAATTAGGGTTCCCAAATCTGGTGGCTAATGTCTCTCCTCAAAAGCAAGAGAGATATATCGTTTCTACCTTTTCTCTTGCCAAGTTCTATTATGAATGTTGAATTGATTTTAATGGAAGTGCAGCAGTGTAAAGAGTCACACAGTGTGACTGAGTCGGTCAGAAGACATTAGTGTACTCCACACAGAAGCAGGGTCTCAGCAGAGAGATGCGATAGGCAGGAGGCACCCATTTGTGAAAGGATAAGCAAAAAATGTCCTTTTTAACTGAAACTATAGTGCAAAATGACCTTGTGTAGAAAGGTAAGTAGAAAGTAAGCTTACTTTCTACACAAGGTAGATTCATGTTTGTCAGTTTTGCACTATAGTTTCAGTTAAAAGGACATTTGAAATTCAACATTGAAGGCTTTGTACAATATAGTGCATTAGTTAAGGGCTTGAAGGTAATCATACCCTAGCTAAAACAGATATAGTGGCAAAAGGACTTTTGGCATTGAAGCAAATATTTTAACTTATTCAACAGAGTTAATTTACTAGTATAAACTATATATTTACCTAGATCTGGGAAAGGTAGGAATACCCCAAGGTTCAATTTTTTTTTTTTAAATGTACAAAACCTTACACATGGTCTGAACTTTCCCCTAATACATACAGACATGAGCTCAAAATCTCTTCTATGAAGGAACGGAGTTTCTTTCACTTGACTGAAGTACAGGGACATAGCGGGAAATTACAAAATGTTGTAAGTGAAATAACTGTAACAGTTCAATCATTCATATATAATTGCAAATAACTGAGTTGAGAGTCTGTAATTACAATGCAAAGAGTCTTCTCATTAAAGGCTAAAAGATAAATAGAGCTGTTCATAATTTTCTTAATCGAGTCTCTTTTAACATTTGATAAAAAAGTATACTTGTGGGAATCATCATTTTTTGACATCTGTCTTTCTAACAAAGTCCCAAAAGCAGAGTAATGAACTAAATGGAAGGAACCTCCTCCATGTCAACTTTTTCACAGTCCAATGAAGAAAATCCATTACATACTTCATACTGCAAAGGGGAAAGTGTCGCTCCATCCACTGGGCACAGAAACAAAAGAGAATGATAAATCATAGACTCATAGAATAATTGAAGTTGAAAGGGATCTTTGGAGATGACCTGATGCAACCCATCTTTCCCAAGCAGGGCTAACTTTTAAGGTATAGCTTTGCCCAGCTACATACAAATTTGGCTGCAAAGGAAAGGTTAAAATTTGGCTGCTGCATCCAAAGAAGGAATTAACACATGCTTTCAGGGGGAAAAAACCCCCTAAAATAGTACCCCCTTTGTGGTTCAATTATAGAAGTGGGTATCAGCTCGATCCAGAGAGGAAAGCTTCTCAAATGCTGTCACAGACACTTGAAGGGGTCCCACATGCAGTGCTAGCAGCTGATTCAAAAATGAAAAATCTAAAGGTCCACCATAAATTTTAGCGGCTTTCAACTGAGAATTAACTGGATTTCATTTAGTTCAATATTATAGACAAATTACTTGCCACTTTTTAAAGAACTTTATTCCACTTACAGTCCTGCAAAAAGTATCAAGGACATTTTCTGTAGTACTCTTACAAGTTAAAACAATGTAGATTTGGGGTGGTTTTTTAAGATTACTTCTGAATTAACATGTTATGTGCCACTTTTCCACTTATGTTTTTTATTAACCATGTCACACTTTCAAGTAGTTTTATAATGGAAACCATAAAAATGGTGCCCACTCCATTGGATTCCAGACTGCATAATGGATGCTCATAAAACATAGAAGTATATCAGAGATACTAAGAAAAGTAAAGTACAGAATACAAGCATTAGGGTACTTTCTGGGGAAACAAGATTTGAGAGCTTATATTTCTTCAGGCAAAGAAGAAACCCCACACTCTAGGTAAGTTGTCTACCCATTGGCAAATGGGTCAGTCTTCTCATGTCACTTTACTAAAAATGCTTATAAACCTCTTGAATTTTGTAAATTCAGCCAGTAAAGGTCTCAATGGTCAGTACTGAATAACAGTAGTTGGCCACCTGAGGTTTCGTGCTGTCTACTACCTCTTACCTTGAATACCCTAATAATAAAAAATAAAATTATATCTCTCACTTTGTGTTTTACTTACTGAGTTTTCTGCCTCAGCATTGTAAACAAGTAGCAATTGTCCTAGTTTTGAAGCTAACATTTTTTAGAGTTGTAAAACAATGGCCAAAATAGAGCTATTAAATTAAAATTCCATAGTAAAATCTATAATTGGGTTACTTAGAATAGATGCCAGGTCTCACAGCAGAACAGATGCTGCTGAAGCTTTCTTCATCTAAATTTTGCAGTTTTACTGAACCATTGCAATTAAAAAGGATGATACAGGCAATAGACAACGTTTGGCTCCTAGGATAGAGATAATAAAAACCAGTACAAGAAAATAATGAAAAAGCTTTCTGAAACACAAAACTTTATTTTCTGTTTAATTTTTTTCATATCCTGTCTTCCTGATGTCCCTCTGTTGAACAGGTTGGGCTTTTTTTATGTTATCACTTCATTCTTCTGTGTCACCTGACTTTACATTTACAAGGTTCTGTCCAAACTTTTATTTTATTTATTTTCCATTTAAGACAGAAAATAAAATAAGTCAGTCAAAACATGAACTTCAAAATATGGGATCTGCAAGTTTGTACCTTCTTTGCAAGTTCTCTTTTCATTTTCCCTATTACTGTAATGACCTCCTACTTAGACCACAAGTGCATATGTCAGTTCAAGCAGAACAGTAGAGAGAGAGAAAATTAAACTAACCTAAAATTTGGTTTGCCAAATGCCTTCTTCTAGTAGTGTGAATACAAAGGGCATTTTTTGGTACTTAACTTTTTGAGGAGATCAAAACTTATTGGCAAGTGTTCTCTGTTTGAACAAATTCATGTTCTTAAAATTTGTCTTATGTAACTGTTTCTTTCCAACATGCTATAAGATAACCAAATGAATTTTAAGATTGGTCAAGTAGCCCTTACTTTGAGTGATGACACTCTTAGTCTTAATTGGACCATGCTCTAAACAAATTAATCTCTTCATTCTCTATTTTCAATATCAGTCCTAGAGAAATAAATTTGAAGATATGTTGGAAGATCCTTCATAATGAGTAGAATTACAAAAAAAAAAATGTGAATTTGAACTTTCTGGATGTTCACATAGGGGCAAAGGAAAGCTCTAAAGGAAATTCCAGGAACTACAACATGACACTTACTCATCTGCTGGTTTCTGTACAATAATGCAGTTACAAAGAGAACATAATATTCTTCAGCATTTGAAAAGCAGAAACCAGGAAACAATGTTTGCCTCACGGTGGCAAAATGTTTTTTAAAAACCTTGTGTGATTTCTATCAGGGTTTATTTTTAGATCTGACTGAAAGATGATAACTAACACTCTTTCCACAGATCTACCAGTTCAACAAAATGACACAGTAGTTTCCTGATAAAGAGTTATGAGTAATTATGTTGTAGTGAAAAGTTTATCGGTGAATTTATTTCCTCCTCATTTATCTTCACTAAAATTTGTGCCTCTGTGGAAGGTCCCACTATGCAGGGGCAGTCAAGTAAGAAGATGATTATCACAATTGATAACATTAAACTGCGACCTCTTCAAGTCCTGTGACACCTGAAAGAGAAGTGAAAGAAATGATTTCCACACCCGACAGACATTTGTAAAATATATCCACTCTATTTGATCTTACACAAAAATTATTTATTTTCAAACATTTTTATAATATATATGATTATTTTTATAGAAGTTAGAATTTGAAATGAAGACATTTTAAAGATAACTGGTTACTTTAGAACACCCAAATAATTTCTGCTTCTTTCTTTTTTTTTTTTTTTTTTTTTTAATTAGCAATATGTTGAATATGTTGAACTCCACCCAATTCCAAGATATTTGAACAAATGAGATGATCTGGTGGTTTTGGATAGAAAACAGTATCACTATTTATTTTTTCACAGTCAATTAAATAGTTTGCATTAAAACAGCTCTATAGTTTTAAGCTTACTGCAGAGATGGATTATGTATGTCCCTTATTTGGGACATTTGTCTAAATTACGTATTATTTAACTAAAAGCACAGAATAACCTTTCAAAGTCTTCATTAACTTATGAAGCACTGAAGATTTTTAGTACTGTTAGCAAATTTCAGCATAAAATTCCATAGAAAGATTGTGAGAAGAGATGCTTGCTGTTTTACCAATGCTTCCCTCTTTTTCTTGGAAATGTCAGATGTTACAGATAGTGAGTTCTCTGCTGCATTTCCTTGCATTAGTACCTCCCAAACATATGGTCACATCTTCTAGTTAAACCAACTGACTGGTGCTGACTGCAGACTCTCCTCCCTTGGATGAAAGCTATATCCATGGGGTAGAACAGGTACTCCCTGTCATAGGAAATATGCTGTTTATGCCATTCTTTCATAAAGTATACAAATGGTAAGATCAATGGCTTGGGGATTTTATCTATGCTATTAGTCACAAGATACCCATGGAGAAGCTACCGTCTCTTGGTGCCCTTTTGAAGCACTTAGGCAAGCCATATTTATGACTGCTTTCTCATAGTTAATTTCATTAACTTCTGGTAAATTTCCTCATTTTTTTAATTTAAATAGATATTTCCTCATTGCACTCCCCCCAGTCATTCTTCATAGGCTTCTTATATTATTAAAATTACATGCATTTTTCTTTGAATATCTGTTAATGTACCTAGTGACAACATTTGACATGAAGCTCAGACCGTTATAGCAATACACCTCCAAAGCTGAAGAAACCTAGAAGGAGAGGTCTATTTTTAAAGGAATTAGAAGGAAGGAAATCAACCCCAATCCTGCAGACACTTAAGCACCTGCAGAAGTTAATGATGTGCATACTCAGTTGGAGATCAATAACAAGCATTTAGCAGACAGTTAATGTATTCTTCAGTGATTGCAAGGTCAAACTCATGTCTCCTTATTTGGGTAGTAGCAACACCTTCAAGATATGAGCTATAACCCACCTTAAGGCATCATTTTGGCATGCATGGTCATTTCTGAGTAACTGAGGAGAAGACTGGTGTTTCTTTGTAACTTTTATTGCTAGATCAAATATCACTTCATAATAGTCACATTTGCAAGCTAGTTAACGTAAGTGGAAGGCATGTTGAAATCCTATTCTGGGATGTACCTCTGTTTCCCTATATGGCTGTAATTCAGGCTCTGACTAGTGTAAACTAGCCGTACTCCTAAAGCAAAAAAACCCCAAAACCAACCAAAATCCCAACAACAAAACACCAAATTCAGCCAATAAGCAAAACCTCAATTTTTGATGCTTTTCTTTTCACCTCCAAAATACTTCTGTAACACTTTCCATAATACATATGAAATAATCACTTTCCCACATTTCACAATTTTCTTGTCCCAAGCCATAAGCCACCCACACAGCCAGCAACCACACCAGAAGACATTTCATAGAGCATGGAGCATTCTATCTGCTTCTATTATAAGCCCATAAAGTTGAAAAAAAAATCTGTGTATCAGAGGAAATATTTAGAGAAAAGTATTAATACCTCATTTACTTTTGCTCATATCCCTAGATGCACTGTGAAATTTCAGAACATGGACCAATCTTTCCCATTCATTGCAACAGATAAGAAAGGAAGTAAAAGAAGTTTGTCTCTGGATGGTACAAAGAATCAGAAGAAACAAAAACATCCAAGAACCAAGCAGGAAGTTGAGCTGACAATGACAGCTTGGTAGAGAAGAAAAATGGCAACATGCTGATTTTCATTCTAGGGAGGTTGAGAGTTGGCTAACTTTTCCTGCGCTCAGCAGGATATAATTGCAACATAGCAGAGCAAAATGAACAGCCCACCCACAAGTGACTTCAAGAACATATCATATTATTTGTTTTAGTGTAAGCATTCTTTTACTTGGCAGTTCTGTACTTAGATTAAATATATTCAGCTCTTTCACTCTTGTTTCCTTTCTCCATTGCAGAACTTGAATTAAGACATCAGCTCCTCCTTCATAGTTTGCCAATATTGAAAGCAGAAATATTGCACTAGAAGCGTGATGGAAAAGAAGACTCATTAGCAAGAAATATCAATATACTTTTTTGACCTTAAAAACCCAGTCATAAAGGAGAAAGTGGGCTGTATTAATGGCATAAACAAATATATACTTAGCAGAAGAACACATCTAATTGTGCATCATTTTAATTATGTATGTCTTATATTTCTTAATTTAGAAATCTTCAAAAGATTCATTATGAAATCACAAAAATATGCCTCAGGGCAGAGTAACACAGAATACAAAGTTTAACAGTGTCCACATGACTGAAGACTAGACTGCTTTGACTAGAAACTGAGGCTGCCAGAAGAGGTGGAAGACACTCACAGAACTGTGGCATGACAAAAAGCCACAAACATTATCAGAATTGGAAACAGTGGTGTATTGATAGCACCTAGTACTGTCCTTGTTGTACTATTAAAGAAAAATATAAATACTATGAGGTTGTATTGTTCAAATGAGAGAAGTAGTCAGAATTGAAAGAAGTGTTGCACAGGGCAGCAGCAGAACTGAATCTTTATTTACCTGTTGATCTGAAAAGTATAGTTTTAAAGACTGTGCAGAGGGTTGACCTTGGCTGGCTGCCAGATTCAGCCACTCTCTCACTCCCTCTCCTCAACATCATAAGGGGAGAAAGTACGATGGAAAAGCTTGAGATGAAAGCAATCTAATAAGAAAAGCAGAAGCTGCATACAGAGCAAAGTAAAAAGAGGAATTCATTCACTCCTTCCCACTGGCAGGGAGACATCCAGCCATTTCCAGGAAAGCAGGGCCTCAGTGCACGTAGTGCGCACGTAGTGTACACTTGCTTGGGAAGACAAATGCTGTGGCCAAGAATGACCCTGTATCTTCTTCCTTCCCCTCAGATTTTATTGCTGAGCACATCATCATATGATATGAAATATCCATTTGTTCAGTTTGTGTCAGCTGTGCTGGCTGTGTCCCCTTCCCAGTCTTGCCCACCCCCAATCTACCAGCCTTTGGATGGAAAGGTGTTGGAAAGAAACCCTTGATGCTGTGCAATTATTGCTCGTCAGTAGCCAAAACACTGGTGTGTTATCAACACCATTCTGGCTACAAATGCAAAGCACAGCACTATATGGGCTGCAATGAGGAAAATGAACTCCATCAGGAGAAGACATGTTAACAGAAAGACAGCATGATCCAAGGCTTTAAATATGATATATGTAATTGATATTACATAGCATTGTAGTTGCTTCGGATGCATATATACACATGGATAGTTGTCAAGAAGAAACCATCAAAGATACCTACCCATAGAATAATAGAATCATAGAATCATTTGAGTTGGAAGGGACCTTAAAGACCATACTCCTTCTTTCTGCCTCTTCACCAAGAACTTGCTTGTACTGGGGAGAAAATGCGAGATTAAGAGCTATCTCTCTGCTTCTCCTCTTCCACACAAATCATGGCTGTGACAGCCTAGGTCAATGACATCAAAATGAAAATTATTCTTTTTTAGGAAATCACGTCCTATGTGAAGCTACAGAAAAATATTCAGCACATACTCATTTTTATCTAGATGTATCTACAGCCTGAAGAAAGATAGTAAGGATCAAAAAATACAAGCAACAAAGGTGTCCAAACTGAACATGTTCCAAAAGGTACTATTGTAGCTTAAGTATTTCGATTTCTTCTACTCTTGCTTTCAAAGAAAGCTGCCTTCAGGCTTAATCCTTGTGCATCAAAGGGAACAAATGTTATAGAAAATGTTTTAAAGAGAATTTTCACACTAGGAGATGTTACAAGGTACTTGTTTCAAGCTCTGGTTGAAAGACCTTTTCAAGTCAAGTTTATTTCAGGCTTGAGGCAAACATGGAAATTTTCACCAGACTGGCCTATCTCCTGGAGAAAATGGATATAGCAGTCTCCTCTTCCATCTTCAGGGCTTTGTGATCTGGAGACTGTGAGTGGTCGGGGCTGTTCTTCCACCTCTGCATCTCAAGGCCTCTTTTGGTCTTTGATAATCACTTTCTTTGGGAGATAAGTGGAAGAAACTGAACTCATCCACTACTCAGAGTTATCAGAGGGACAACTGTGAAGCCCGTTACTCAGTTTTTACTTATTGATTCCCAGGACCATTCTTACATCTTCTCTGTTCTTGTAGAAGCCTTTTTCTCACCTTTTCAGTTTAGTGTTTGTTTTTTTCCCACATCTGTACAAGGAATTGATTAAAAAACCAATTATTTAGAAGCTGCTTCTTAATAGTTCCCCAAGCCCTTGATCTCAACTCCTCCTCTGGAAGTAGACATTTAAAAACAAGCTGTTTTGTTGCCAAGTTCTGGGTCCCAGACTCTTACAGAGGATGCCCATTGTCAGGCCGAGCTCTGAAGATGCCAAATGCCCCTGCTCACCTAAGTGAATGCATAAATGAGCCTTCCCTGCCTACTACTACTGTGTCCCTCTTCTTATATTCATGAGAGATCAGACAGGGTAACTAAACAGGGATGTCTGTTCTCTTGACATGACAGGTAAATCTACTCCATACATGATGTTTCCAGGTCTATCCAGTCCCAGATGAATGGGGAAAGAATCCCTCACTCCCTGTTTTCCCAGGAGTACAGCTGTCTTTGCGTGCTAGATCCGAACAACCAACATAGTGCATTCTTCCAGGTGCCCCTCAAACTTGACATGACTTCCCATTAACATCTGCACAATTAATGTATTATTTTCCTTCAAAAATCTATCTATTCTGCTATACAGGATATATATGGGGAAAAAAAAAAGGCAATACCAAGGCAACATAAGCCTTGCTTAAGTCATCACAGTCCACCTTACCTCACCACCATGTCTCCTTTTGTTTTCCATCAGTTCTTGCTTCTTTTACTTTACAAATTGTTGACATGAATCTGCACCTTTGTTCTTGTCTTCATATAGTATATAGTATAATTTTCAGGGAAATTGGAAATGATCTACCAGGTCATTTTAGTGAACTGGTTTTTTACTTACAATTATACTGTAACCACCAATTTTCATCCCTCTGGGAAAATTGAAATATTTAGATCTGTTAACAGGTTCAAAGAATGTTAATCATTGTCTGATGACAAGCCAAATAATAGGAATCCTATAAAACACAGAAGGCTGAAAGGGGAGTAGCATCCAGAAATATGGCTACAGTATTATTTCTGTATTTATTGCTCATATTGAACAGCTAAGAGAAATTATTGGGAAAGAAAACAGAAAGAGTATGCAAAAAGATATACACTAAGTTCAGGAAATCCAGAGAAAAAGTCTTACTACAAGAGAATTAAAGATTCAATTTATTGAAATAGCTTAAAACAGGCGTGAAGGATGATTTGGTTACCATACTCTAAGCAACTCTGAAAACCATTATTCTAGAGACTGACAAAGTCCCAATCCAGTAGATACAGTTACAATAAGAATCAAAAATTTGTGTTTGAATGTCAAACAAAAATTAGAAAACTAAAAGGTTTCTGATTGGTTGGTTGGTTGGGTTTTTTTTCAAAGATGACTGGATGACTGATTAGTCACTAATGAAAATAATAGCACATGTTTTCAAAGATTCAGCACTTTAGGGAAAATAATACACCAAATACAAACTATTAGGCTCAGTACAGGAATAGCAGTGCAAAATATGGCATTAAATTTACATGATTTCATGATTCCTGTCTTTAGGATATAAAAAGATGCAAGTACAGCCAATGACTAAAAGTTCATGGAGTGTTTTCAACAACAAAGTATCTCTTTAAAGGGTCTAGAGTAAATAATTCTTCAGGGCTAGATATCAGAGATATCTATTACAAGGCAAAAAGATCTCAAGTGTTCTATTGCAACAAATTTTCAACTTTGGATAAATACCTTAGAACTTCTCCAAATACTTTAATATAAGTTTGTTTGTAGATTTCTATATGTTAAATACAACAGTGCGTTTAGATTTTTAACTCAAAATTAATTGATTCTCTTCTCCTGAACTGAACTGAAAGTATGATTTGGATCTTAGGTCTATTCTAAAGCCAGGTGGAATTGTTTGTATGTTAACCAAGATTTTTCAGAAGGATCAATACCTTTTGCAAAGTAATTTTTAAATCACCTTTTAAATAATACCCCTATAATCTATAAACAAACCACAAATTTCTAATATTAAAAAAAAATAATCTAATGATAATATTTTTAGAGGACCTGCAAGATTAATAGATGTGAGCAATGCAACCAGTTTTTATTTATGCCAATGCACGTTTTACGTATAATATACATAATAATATAGTCTTAGATAAACACCAATGTACATCTTTCACTTTTAGATTCTAGTGTTTTACATTAGCATTTTCATGTCAACACACGATCATCTACTTACAGAAGACTTTTTCTAGAATTGTCTTTCCTGTTGTCTCAGTCAATGACTTCTACATTCAAGGTAGAAGATGCTAACTTAGACTAGGTTGACTACCTTTACCCAACACCAGTATGCACAGTGTTTTGTGCAGCAGCTGCATACACTATTGCATCTATAAGTTTTTCTTTATTTCCTGGCATTTCAGAGCCCCTATTTTGCATTTCAGGGGGGAAGGTAGGTGCAAACAAGATTACCCTACAGAACACCTGCCTCCAATAGCAGGGCCATCTCTTTTTAACCTTCTCTCACTTTGATATAGAAAAGAGGTATTAGTCCTTATAAATCTACCACACCTGCTTAAAGACTACTATCTACCCTGGTGCCTCAGGCTTCTTTACCCACTTTTCTGTAAATATGTGCTCCTTCAAGCTGTAATTTCTCTGATCTCCATTTAGATGAAGACATCTGTTTTCTTCTTTAGTATTTTGTCCCTCACAGCTGAGCCTGTTTTCATTTGCTTTCTTATTACGACCTGGTTTAACACTATATTTTCCAAATCTGCTATAAACCCTGCCACAGGGATAAAGAGAAACAGAAGCTGTTAAAAATTCCCTTTCTCTTTGCAGTTCTCCCTGTTCACCCTGCCAGATCTCTTTCTTTCTTATGACTAAACTTACATTACTGATTCCAGCTGCATCTCCAAGCTGCCCTCTCTGACATTGAGCTGTTGTCTATGGACTTAGATCTCTGAAATCAGTGTCTCTACTTTGCTAATCTGTTGTTTCAAATACCATCTCCTTCAGATCTCCACTTGTCTGTGGGTGCTCAAGATTACTCATTAGTCAGCTGCTTTAATCAGACAACCTGAATATATATTTTGTTTCTCTCATTAACCCTGTAATATTAGGATAGCTATGAGACTAGCCACATTTCCTTCTCTGTAATATTGATGAAATAATTTAGAAAAAATAAAAACAATATTTATTTTTATTCATTTGAGCAAGTAAAAAAATCTTCAAAGGTTTCTCTAAGCTGAGACTACTGGGTAATCGACAACAAAAGCAGCAAAAGTCAGTTTTAACAGTAGTTTCTTTTCAGTGCTCAGTTTATAGATAAACTACTTTTCATTAGCAATGCTAAGTCACTTCCAACATTTTCATAATCCACTTTGTAGCCTAGGTAGTGACTTCAATAACCCTGAGAAAAACACAGTCCCTTACTCCAGCATGCCCCATTGTTTTTCTTTTTAGATGTTTCATTAAAAAAACTCCACAAAAATATCAACAGATAGAATCCTGCATAAATAATTGTTTTTCTTCAAACACAATATAAATGATCAGATGCATCTAATTGAGTCTGGATTTATCAGAGGTGTAGGGCAGCTCTCTTAATGATGTTGGTGCTTCACCTATTTCTTTAGAATAAGTCTGTCTCTGTCCCCTTACTCCGATATGCATTATAGTTGTAGAGACACCAGCTGGACACGTTCAGTGAAATTAAAACTTTGATTTTTCTTTAGAAATATGTGCTATTTGGATAATATGGAAAAAAAAAAAAAAAAAGATAAAGCTGCATTTACTTTCTGTAGTCTCATTTTTCCATAGCAGTGCCTTACTTAAGCTGTCATTCAACAAATTATTTAGATTGCTACTTCCATTTCTTCCATTTAATTATGATATTGTTTTGGTCAATAAAAATGAACATCACCATGTACTGAAAGATAAACCTCATATTTAGGAGACAATACTACAGTAGAAAAGTTACCTTTGCTGTTGAGTAACTTATCCATGGTTTAAAAGACTGATTCAATTGCTAGATCTGCTACTGCCTTAATGTGTAATGGTGTATCGTGTGGCTCTGAGTTAGATACCCCTGCTTCAGTTGTACACACATTTAACTTGTACTTTGAAAACTTTCCCTTAGTTTTTTGGAAGTATACACATGTATAACATTATGAAAACGCAAGTTTGGATAAAATATTTTGATAAGACTTTGCTTGGTATATAGCAGATGGGGATGAAGATCCCATTGCAGCTTGTATGTATTAACATCTTTTTAAATATATGTACTTCTTTGTTCTCAATGCTGTGTTAGTTAGTCTTGGTTCTTTGCTTAATATCAATGCTAAAAGCATGCATTTAATATTTTATTTTAAACATGATACCAAAATATAAAGAAGACACCTGAAGACTGCACATCTCTCCAGTGCCTCGTTATCCTTATGGTTAAAATGTTTTTCTTCAGATTTGTCTTAATGCCATTTCAGTATACCTCTCTTTGTCCTGACAGTCCTGTGTCCAGACAACCATTTATTCTTTTCTTCTCTACCACACACTTTCACATTTCTCTTCCTTCAAACATTAAGCATGTTTAAGTTTCATTTACCCTGTAACCAACTAGGTAGCTGGGCACATATTTAACTTGTAGTTTTAATCCAAACACATTCTTAGACACAGAAGAAAACAACATCAACAGCCCAACCACCCTCAAAAAAAAAAACCACAAAAACCAACCAAACAAAAAACCAAAACAACAAACAAAAAAAATATGGAAAAGCTCTGCAGACCTATTAATCTATTTCTGATCATTATTAAAATATATGTTGAGATAGATATATATGAAATATATATTATATTATATATAAATACATGGGGTTTTATATTGATATATATACACACATCAAAAGAAATTCCATTTTGAAGACATTTGTAATCTTGATAAATCTGCCATTCAGATTCTACAATGCTGATCTAAAGTGGATCTCTATTCTCATTTTGGTCTTCCTATTGTCAATATGCACTTAGGGATCCACTTTTATTTTTCCAGTATTTCACTCTTGTGAAAGCAAGATAATCAGCACACAAAGGTTGTGGCTTAGCAGGCACTCATAAATAGAATAAACTCTAAGTTGTTCCAGTGAATTGTAATACATAGGGTTACTTTTGTGCTTAAAATTAAGCTCTCCCATAATTATTTAACAAGGCAGAAGCAAGTCTTTGACTTGGATTCTTAGTTTAATATCTTTATATTTCTATATAATTTAATATCTTTATATTTCTATATATATATCTATAAAGATATAAAGACATATATCTTTACATTTCAGTTATTTTAGAGAATTTCTCTCAGTTACACTGTGTTCACACAAGCACAAAACACTATCTTAAATACAACTCTGTGATCCTTCAAAAAACAAATACATGAGATTTCTTATTCAGAGAATTCTCAATTACCTAAATAATAATTTATTCTATCAAGTTCCACTTCTATTTGATAAAAAACATAATGAGTCCATTTATAGGTTTAACTTTCTGCAAATAATAAGTTTCACATTACACGTGTTTAGTTATAGGGATATAGTTGTATGATTAAGCCTTACAAGGTTAAAAACTATTTTGTTCATGAAGATATTTTAATATTTTTATTAGAGTAATTAAGGTATTATTATGGCAATAATATATTTATTTCATATGTATTCAAAATATTTTTCTATGGACTGGCTGAGATACTGCAACAGAAGCATATCCCTAAACTAAATGTAGCTAATGAAAGAGATATGCGCAAATCCATCAGTCAACATTCCTCTGTAATGTTTGTGTAATGGGAAACATACTGATTTCAAAAGTTAAGTGCCCAAAAGAAATCTAAATTCATCTTCTGGCAGAGACAGAAAAGCAACACCAAGGCAATTGAAGAACTAAATGTGGCATTGAGCGATCATTGCTGGAGTTGGAACAAAAGTCTCTATGGGCCTTCCTCATAGTACTGCAAAATGGTGTAATTATGAAAATGCAGCAAGCAATCAACAGTGAGGACCTGAAGTCAATTTATGCAAGAAGTTATTCAGTTTGGATTCAACATACAATTATGAAATGTGAAACCCAAAATATTTGTCCACAAATTGTGGTCAATCAAATAATTATTCCTACTGAATCAAAAGCATTCTTTGTCTAATACAAACTAATTTTGCTCATCACCTGCCAGTTTTTCCCACTAGCTTATTTATGTGGCTAAATTGAATTGCTTGAAGGGACATCGTTCCACCTCTACTGTAGCTGTTCCAGCATCAAGTGATCCAATTAGGAGGTGAAGGAGAAATGCTATACAGCCATTCACTTCTCAGCAAGACAAGTCATTGTTGCCTGCAGTTAATATCAGAGGGCTGTGTGGTAGGCAATAAAGTACAGTCTGAATTTCAAGTGTAATGACAATTCACTTTTTCTGCAGATTTCAACAGGATATACTGAAAAAGTAGCCCTCAACCTGTAGCAATCTGTAAGTTTTAAAAGGGAGCAAAGACAAAGCCTCACAGAAAGGATGGTAGCTTGATACAAAATACGAAAACATAAATTCAGAAGCTTCCCTTGGACACCAAACTGGTTTACCTTGAATACTGAGGACAAAGGCAGGCCAGAATATGTTTTGAAAAATATCTGTGCACAAGAACAATATATACACAGAAAAATTACATGTAGGAGGAAAAAGAACAAAACCTGATTTTATCTTTTTGCTTTAATTTTCATTGCTACTGAAAGAAGAACAAGATTCACAATCAACATACTGTGCCTGCTGTTTTAATTGCAGGAGAACACAAAACACTTACAAAATTGAGCTAAATTTACATGTTAATAAGGCAGAGCATGTTAGATATGTCTTATATTTTTGGTGTTGTGACCTTTATTTCCTTATAGTAAATTTTTGTACATATGAGGATTTTCACTGAAGGAAATCACCATAGTCTGGCAATTCTACTGAGTACTTGTGTATCATATTGTATTGTTTGGTCCTCTTTTTTCCAAGCAATTCTTTCTCTTCCAATGAAGTCCTTCAAGGTTTGGTCAGGATGGCCAAATTAAACCTGAAGGGTGAAAATATAAACAACTTGCACACTTCTGATATGTATTAATAATATTAATACATATGTTGTGTATCTGCAGGTAATGCCAACCTATGCTATGCATTAATTGAAGTCCTTCTATTTCAATATTATGAGGGAGTTACAGTGTTCATATTCTCCTCTTAGACACTTTAAATATATTAATCTATGTTGAGAGAAAAGTGTTATTTTATGTATTTAAATGAGGAATACAAAATTGAGCATCAGCACTGAAGACAGCCACAATATCAGGTAATCAGATCCGCTGGGCAACTGAGGGAGAGAAAAAAAAAATCAGCAGTAGTTATTTATTCACATCATAATGTCTAAAAAGTTCACTTCCATATTTCTGTGTTCAACACCACTCTAAGCTTTTTCTCACAAAATCACAGAATAGTTGAGGTTGGAAAGGACCTCATGAGAGCACAGTCCAACCCCTGCCCTTCTCAAAGCCGAGTCAATCGTAGCAGGTTGCCCAGGACTGTGTCCAGTCAGGTTTTGAATATGTCTGAGGATGGAGACTTCACAGTCTCCCTGAGAAACCTGTTCCAGTGCTTGACACCCCCACAGTAATTTGCTGCTGAGTTTGTTTAAGTGGAATTTTCTCTATTTCAGTTTGTGGCCATTGGCTATTGTCCTGTCACTGAATGCCACTGAAAAGAGCCTTCTTGAAGTTGGTCTTCTTGATTCTCCATCAGGTATTTATACATATTGATAACGTGCTCCGTAATCCTTCTCTTTCCCAGGCTGAATACTCCCAGCTCTCTCAGCTTTTTCTTATAGGAGATATGCTCCATCATTTTCATTGATCTTCATCTTTATGAAATGCTCCTCCTCAGCTCAAGAAAGCTGGCTCCATGAAACTGATATTGATCCAGTGTTATAAGACAGCAAAGCCCTCTTGACTGCAGTAAAGTGAGTGCTGAGACACTGCAAAGCCATTGGCAGATAATACAGCTTTATTCAGTTTTCAGAAAATACTCATAAAATTAAGACACACCTCAGCTTTAAAAGAACTTTTGCCTTTCTCAGGGACACAAGTGAGGTTTTATCGATGATCCTTATATGTCTTTGGTAGCACTTTTCCTGGTAGAAACAGAGCATAGGAGAGGAAGAAAAACTGTTGTCTCCAGCATGGGCAGCAGTTTCAGAAAGCATGAAAACAGCTGCTGTGGTTTCTAATAATTTTGAGCTAGTGCAAAGTTTAAACAGTGCAATGAAGTAAAATAAATTCTGCTGAAAGGCAGAAACCTGGCATCACTGGGCTGTACAGGAATGTATTGGCTCAATATCCAATGTCATCATAGAACAGACTTTTTTTGAACATGACAACCATCTGGGGGTTTAAGGTCAGGGAGAGCCAAAAATACATTTTTGAACACATTTGTGTCCCCACTTAAACCAATACCCTATTTTTAAACAAATAGGCCACTTAGAGCTTTGTTTTTCCTTTTTACCAAGCCAGGTGGCTTTCCTCCAGTCACTGGTTATAAATCTCACATTTCACAGTTGCCCTCACTCCTGGCTCCTCCCACTTGGAGACTGAGGCTACAGGAGAGTTCCTTTTCCCTAATGTACTAGGGGAATCCATACTATTGCAATTCCCTGGAAGGAAGCTTGATTGCCCAATTCTGTCACTAGAACTTTTTGATCTTGTATATTAACATATGACTATCGAATTACTACATATTTATATGGGGAAGAAAAAGATTTCTCTAATTCAAAAGAGTATTTTTAATATAACTTCCATAACAGTAAATCTAAATTCACTCATTGCAAAACCTTCTTTATTTGATATTAAAACAAAGGGATTTTGTACTCCTTTTTGCGATTCATATATATATTTTTCTCTTTCAGAAAACAGGGGAATCTTTATTTTGTTGACATTTTCCTTAATTCATTAGATGATGCATCAATAAATGAGGCTTTGGTGTCAATTTGATGGTAATGACTCAAAAAGAACTAGCTGAGAGTAATGTCTCTAGATCTTCTGAAATGGTTGAAGGGAAAAAAAAGATTACCCATGTTAAATTAATTAATATTATTATTAATATTAAATTACTATGCCTATAATTTATGCAGTATTTCAGTGAATAATTTCAGAAACAAAGCCCTTGTTTCTACATAATGACACAATTTTTCATAGTATGCCTATATTATGAATAGTTACAAACAAAGCTTATTACTTTGAACTCCTCGATCGATTATTGCAGGGAAAATTGTAGACTAAAGTTGGTCCTAGTGAGCTCAGTCTGGGCAAACTGGACATGGAATTATCTATACTCATACAGTTACACAGACCGGGTTACCCAGCAGTTAATTTAGTCATATATAATCCACTTAATAGCCTCTTTAGGGGAGTTTGTCAGAAGCATTCAATATTTGACGCCTCCATTGCCTTCAGTGTCACATGGCACATTTCAGTTCCTTCAGCATAAACTGCTTGGCTGGGGTGTTCACACACATTCAGCAGGGGATTACCCCAGAATATCAAAGTAACTATGAACCTCTCTGTATTTCATATCTATATCAAAGGCTTTCATGGCCACAAGAATCAGTCCTCAACAGAAAATTACGTTTGAGTATATAATGATAAATATTTCAGCCAACATAGCTTACTGTGCCAATGAATGTCTTACATTATGCTAGATTGAAATACATTTTTAAATCTCAAATTTTACATTTTTGAATCTTAAATTTAAAACAATTATTTAATTCTTGTTTAATGATTACTATATGAAGATCAACAAATACTCCCATCAATAATCATTTCCTGTAGCCATCAGGGAAGACAAGCACAAGGTCCTGAGGTGAAATTTAAACTAAAATGGAAATTAAATAGCCAAAGTAGATTTGTTCCAGTACCATTTTACCCTGCTACTTCTGTACTATAGCCTTTGACTGTAGTGACTAGTTAAAGCTGGATTTGCTTTTGTTTATGCATTTGGGAACAATACTATAACTTCCCTGCAGACATCCTTATCCTTTTTTCATGTGGCATAAGCCTGTAGACTATTTGCATGGGTTCTTTCTTATAGCACTTTTTTTGATCCCATCTGCAAATTTTCTTCACAATCTCTTTCATATTGTAATCGTTCCTTCAAGGCCAGTTGAATATAGTGATTCTTAAATCATTATAATCTCCTTCTGTGTAAATAAATCACAACTTTTTTTTTTGTTAGTCTTCATAAAGGAGCATAAAACTCACACCAGCCTTAACAAACAACTCAAAACAACTTATTTTGGATCCACTTGAAAGAACCATACAAAATTTTAAAGACAAAGTGTGATTACAACCGTTAACTTTTTAAAAACCTTCTTTAACTTCAAGTCCCTCATTTTCCCATTGGTGCAATGAAATAAGGATAATCAGTCTCATACAGGTCTGGATATTCATACGTCAATATATCTTAAATCTTTCTAGGAATTTATTCCTTTGGGCTTTACTGGGTTTATCAAGTTCTCATTAAACAATTTTTGTTGCATTTTTATTAGCAATATATGTAGAAATCTGTCTTCATTATTACTGTTTCAGAGACCCAGGCATAAAAGAAATAGTGCTTATCACACATCTTAATTCTGTACTTCAAAATTCTCCATAGAGCTTGTTCAAGACTGAAAGCATTAAATAAATCTGGATTTAAATCAGTTAGATTTTGGCCATATAAAGATCATCCTTTAAAGTTACTGACCAATTTCAAGTGTTACTCCCTGGGTGGGAGGAGAGTAGGATGACAAATACTGGCAAGCAACTACCCATTACATATTTCATTCTTATGTCCAAGGTCTAATAATCCATATGATAGCTACAGGAAATTAAAAAATTTCCTTTGACTAGGCCTGTCAAAACCTTGCCTGATTTCTATTTCTGTAAAGCTCATTAAGAATGCATTTTATATTCAACAGATTTTAATATATCATACATTGCTATTCAAATATTTAATGTAATTATAATTATATATGTCAAATATGTATCTGGATTGGATTTTACTAACTGTGACATTATTTTCCAGGTAGATAGACCACTGCAAACACTTCAGTGGGAAAAATATGTATTTTTTTCATTTCAACAATATGAGTATTTTGAAGCATAAATAAGAAAGCTCCATCATCAGATTTTCAACTTTGAGAAATTTCTTGTAATTTGTATGCCTAAAACTATATTTCAAAGCCTAACTTCACAAAACCATATCTTAAAATATTAGTAAAGAATTCTATTTGTGTATTTTACCAGAGAAGTGAAGTCTAATTCTTATTCGAGAAAATAGACACTGGATGATTCTCAGGAAATTATGTTAATCCCAATATTAAAAATATATACTTTTTATTTTTAATTTTTATTTTTTATATATATTTTATATATACTTTTTATTTTACTTTATAAAAGCGACTGTAGGAATTACAAAACTTTGATAGGTCTGAATAGATCTTGCTGCCAAGATCTATTGGTGAACAAAGATGTTTTTTGAGTTTTTAATCAGTTTGAAACTAGCCAAACTCCATAAGAATACAAACTTGTTTGATGGCAATCCTGAAATCTGTAATAGTAGTCATATTCTTCACAGTCAGAGCCAATTGTCTGTGAACACGGCTAGTCTGCATGCCTGTTCTCTGGCCTCTTTCTGCTGGCTTGAAATGATTTATCTCTCTAGTGTCATACCATCATCTCAAGCAACTGTGACTGAAGAGCACTGTCATACACACAGAAATTAACTCTAATGTCTAATTTGGAGATTAGAATACTATGAACATGTGTATCTGCAAATGGTAGTTTATTAATTTTTAATTTATTAAATTTAATTTATTAATCTTACTATTGGCATATATAGACCATAATCAATTCTACTTCTCAATACTTAATATAAATTTACCTCTGACTATTAAACTGGTACTGGTACAAATGTTAAGCACTAGATAACGAACAAAGATTTTGTATGTGCAAGTGCCAACACTTAATTAGAAGTCTAGCGGGTTTTTTTTAATAAATTCTTAAATTATATCAAAAGTAAACTGCCAAACACAAAGGCCACATTAGGACTGCTTTGCTACACTACTTAAGACAGCAACAACACCAAGAGGAACATGCACATCTTTTTATTATTTACACAGATGTAGCAGAATAGATGTTCCTCTCTCTACCAATGTGTTATCTCAAGACAAAGGTCAAAATTGAAATTGCTTTAATTGCTAAAAAAAAGAGAGAAAAGAAGGAATTTTAAAAATGACAACTGCTGAAAAATACAAAATTTCAAATGCTTGTCTGGCTCAAAAATGCTGGAATGCATCTATTTCAAGCTTTCCAAGGTATTCCACTTGGGACAATGAAGGAATTAGAGGAATTTCGCACAAAAAGAAATTTTAGAGAAAACATCTGTAATGGAGCCTGAAAGGGAGAACTGAACCTCCAGCTCTGCTGTGGACTATAATATTGCTGAAACCATTGTACTTGAAAAGTCTGCTAATCAAATGGAAAAACAGCACAGCATGGGAGCACAGATATTTTGTATAGCATACCTTGCCATACTGTTAATTTTCTGCAAAAGTCTCTAGTCCATTCTGTTGGAGACTCCTCAAATAATGTAATGGATCTTCTCTCAGCTCTTGAATTTTTGGTTTTTTGACATAAGCAGTTGTGCTGCTCTCAGCGCTTAAAAGTCTTAAAACATTGATAGCAAAATTCACAAGGAACATAAGTAAGTGCTATACAGACTTGGTCAGACAGTGAAACTGGAAATGAGAGAGAAATCTAGGATTCTGAAAAATTATTTTTGGTTGTTACTACCCTGAAGTGGAAATACAAGGATCACATATATGCTAACTAAGCTGCATGTGGTTTAAATTTTAAGGTTCCTAGGTATATTATTTGTGGCCTGAGTCAATGTACAGCATGAATTCTTCAAATCCTAAGCTAAGATAATGTCCTTAACTATCCTTCAGCTTTCCAGTTCATGGATATTTTGGAGTGTTTGGCTCCTGTAGCTGGTGATTACAGGCTGATGGCAATAAATTACAGTATATTTGAAATCCTTGGTAACAACTTACAAATAGAATTTCAAATGTTGACAGATTTTCACTGTATAGATGCATTTACTGAGTTCACCAGGCAGTTTTCAGACATGCACAGTCTGAAGCACATTACTACTGATGGCACATGGCTTCCTCAAAACATACTGGCACCTACCTTGAGACAATGAACATATATCTTGCTAACCTTAAGTATATGTAACCTTCCAAACCAACGTCTGCACTTGTAAAGAAACTGAATTGATATAATCAGGGTTTTTTTTTAATCCACGCCCTGCCAATCAACTAAATACTCAATGGCAGTGGCATACTTTACATCTTCCATATCCACTAATTTAAAAACACATATACTAACAGCACATGCACTTTTATGCACCATGTAGCCAACATTTCTGAATTTTGTAAAATTCAGTATAAACTGAAGGTTTATAACTCCATGCTTTTTAATATGCACACATGAGAGGTAGCAAGCTAGAATGAGAAAAGGAAAATTTTCAAAAGGAGTGATAATTATTAATCATCAAAATGCAATCTTTTCCTTGTTTGTAAACACATGAATAAAAATGTAGACATTCTAAAATAAAAAGGGAGGTCATGCATTAGGTAAAATGTGTAGCAAAGTTACAGTCTGCAGCCCAATAATGACTCAAGTTATCATCTAGGTGTCATGCAAACATGATAAGGAAGATCAAGTGGCCAGGTCACCTCATCTGTTTTCTCATGCAGAAGCAAAAAAAGTTCTTTCTAATTCATTCCCAGGGAAATTCTATTAGAGTGTCAAATGCCTTCTCTGTATGGCCCAGCAAAATATGTAGATTTCTCTGTTTCTTTGTTATTAAACTTTGGGTTGCTTCTGCACAATAAATCAATTTGTCTCCTGCCCATTAATTTCAGCTGAGTAACTTCTTGCCCCAAACTGCTGTGTAAAGCTTCTGTGTGCTGTTAGACAGCTGTTTTTCACCTGACAGAAAGAAAATGACCCACAGGTGATTTCCTTTCATATGCTTTGCTTTTACAAACTGGATAAGCCAACTTATATGAACCCCTAAGATTAAAGTAAGGCTGTCAGAACAAAACATAACTAAGAAGGTAGATTGCTCTGTAAAAATGAGCATCTTACAATTGAAACAAAAATAGGGATTTCTGTAGAAGCAAAAGGCTAGACTTCACTGACAAGAACAGATGATTTTAATGTAGTGTCAGAGCTGCTGAGTGAAATGGTGCCATCAAAACTCAGCTAACATAGAAACGTCCACTGATTACCTCTCAGTATGAAAACATGTAAAATTTTATTTGTTCTAGAAGTCAGTAGTCTAGATCATGTAACATCTAGATCATGTACTTGGGGTGGACCTTTTAAAGGGTTTTGGCCTTTAAAAGAGTAGGATAATTATTTAACCATATATACATTAATGCTACAACCAACATTTGGTTCATGAACATTGAGAAAGAACTGAATGCTCTAATGAGTAACACAAATGTTTGGGGGTTTTGTTGTTTTCTGACTTCAGTGCTGTCCTGATAGCACTTACTTAGTATATGGGCAGTATTGGGTGATAACAGTTTGTCACAAAGATGCTCTACACATGTGGGTGGTTTGGGTTGGTTGGTTGGTACTTTTTGTGAAACAGGAGATATGAAAAACATTACTCTGAGTCAGCCATATTTTAATGCCCTGTTTTCTAGTTTCCCTTTTAAGCAGTCTCCTCAGGGCATCAAATATTGTGGTGTCAGTTATTGCTCCACAATCAAATGACATTTTATAATTAAAAATTAATATTAATAAGAGAAAATCCCAAAATGATACTCTGTAAATCTTCCTGACTGTGAAAGCAAGACCCAAGGAAAGTCATTGTCCTTTATCTAAACTATGCCTAAAAAACCTATCATATTTTTATTTTAAATGAAATTTCTCTTATAAGCAACAGATTGGAAGCCTGGCTATTGCTTAATATTCTTCTGGGTAGATCTATAATACATTTTTCTCAACGGGGCTAAAAATATAGCACAGATACATGTGCTAGTCTGCATTTATTTCCCAAAGCAGCCACCCAAAGCAGCGACCCCAAAATTCCTTTACAAAGAAGATAAAAACAAATTTATTCTGTAAGATAATACTGAAAAACTATCTTTGAAATTATTACCACAAGAAGCAAACAGTGAACAGTCCAATATTAAAATGTTACTTAATATTTGTCATGTGGTATACCTTCATAGGGATGTGAAAAGAAGGGGTCAGTGAATAACTCCAGCAATCAATACCTTTCTCCAGCCTGAGGTGCTCCTGAAATCCCTTTCAGTGCTTAGACTTCTGTTATATGATCTTGCTGGAGAGAGAGGAGTTGAAGGAAAGGCTGGAAGGGGACAGATCTGTTTATCAAGATGAAAATGGGAGCACAATACACACCTAAATATGATACTGGAACAGTAGCTGTGGCATGCACCAATGATGCCTTTTAGACAGAGGGCTGTGGAAGGTGAAGAGCAGCATATATATATCATGCCTGTATCTGTACGTAGTTTAGAGAAGGTTATTTAAAATAACTCTGCCAAATACTTCTAGTGCAGATATGGTTTGTGCTATCAAAAATACTATTTTTTTTACCACTGCTTACATCAGTTCACCAAATTAAATTTAACTCCATTAGAAAAATGGCAAATGTCTTTGTGCTATTACTCCAGGCAGAAAAATACCTGCTTCCCTTGTCTAACTCTGACAGAAAAGTTAAAGGGTAGATCAGAACGAGTATAATTGTCATGGTGTTTTGGCTCAGCTGTTTTACAGTTCACATCATGCAGAGATTAAAGTGTTTTAAGAAGAATACAGCGATCAGAACCCTGAACTTCAGAGCATCAGCTTGGTACAAAAGTCCTGGTGTCACAAGAGCTCAAATTATCATACAGTTGCCAAGGGTAAAAAACTAACATTCTATTTAGGCCTCAAAACTGTCAGCTGTGGGCAATCACTTTGCATCCAGCTCCCCAAAGCCTGTGCTTCCCAGCAGACTGGTGCACACATGAGCAGAGAGATGTGCAGCTTGTGAGGGGTAGTGCAACTGGACAGGGGGGTCACACCGTTTGTGCTGTGCCATGCAGTGGCTGAGCCATGCAAATCTGCAGCAGGAGAAGCAAGGCAACAGCTCTCCTGGTGAACACCCACCTAGGATAATTAGTGCAACACTGAGCTGGCCTAATGGCTACCAGGAGTGATGAGCATGACACAAACACAGTGAGAACATAAGAAGTGGCCAGGGAATAAGGACCAGAGCTAATAAAGTGTCAGGTGTTAACTCATCAGTATGGACATTTGCATATGGTCCAGACACCCTTTCTGCTTCATCTCCAAATGCAAAGAAAATGCACTTAAAGCAATGTTGCCCAAACTACCTGAGTTTAACATCATGTGTCACATACGTAGCAACATTCTGAAGGCAGTTGCTGAAACCAGTGTGATAGTTCATTGATCCACATGCAGATAATTCAACCAAATCCATCAAAGTGTAGACACCTGTCTGCTTTTCTGCTTAGGTGATTCAAAGATCATTTATTACCCTCAGAGTAGCTGATTCTTGCTGCTGTATGATTTCCCTGAAGATGTTTTGGCTAGTCACTTTGACTATAAATTGCTACTCAACATAGATGCTAGTACTGATTTCACTGTGGGCATGACAATAAATGCAAACTCTTTTCAACAGCTTCTGTTTCACATGTGCATCAAGTGAAATAACATCCTGAAATATCCCACAAGTAATATTTACATATTCATTTCATCAAAGTGTTATGAACGCGTACCACTTACTTCCCTGAAAATGATAGGGATCCCACCAAGGAGGTTTGATGTGTTTCCTATTAACAGCTTGAATTGTAGCATAGTTAACTGTGTCTTTACTTTCCTGAAGTGTTGTACTTCTCTGGCGTGAATTGTCACAGGTTGAAGGCTACAGAGACATTTCAAAGACACGTTGGTGTATTTACTCTACATTCAACTCTACTATAAAAATTAGGTTGCAGCACACAGTCATACCACTTAAACATCCAACCCATGCATATACCTGCAGACACATACATATTCTTGTCTAAAATCTTCAGAGCTTGTTGACTAAATTTCAAACTTGACAGAGGCGTATTGATCTCGGAGATAATCAGCTCATTGATCCAGCTGGAATCACAACACACGCATACACAAATTAATTAAGTTTCAAATTCACCTTGAGGCCATACAATTACTAGATCTGATGGGGTGGTAACATGCAGTTGAAAGTGAGTGAAGAAACCAGGACTGCCTCTTTTGGCATGCTCCAGAGTTAGAATATTTTAGGCAAAGTGTGAAACTGTGCCTCAGTTAAAAAGTCAATCAAGAGGCAGAAATCTGTAGGAAATCTGGCTTCATTAGTTCATTAGCTCCTCACAGAACTGCTTGTTTACATTGAACACATATTGCAGGCATCAGAAGTATTTGCAGTAACTCATCTGTTTCTAAAAGATGAGGACATGCTGTGACTGCACCACTCTTCCCTTCCTCCATCATGTGCCCATAAATGCATTTCCACTCTTGTACATTTAGCTCTAAGTGATCCATATAGAATATATCCACACAACAAGCAAGAGAGCAAACACAAAAGGGAAAAGCTAGGCAGGATTATAATTATTAGTATCTACTATAAAGGGAATATATTTAGTTCTTGATGAAAGTCCTATGAATAGTAAAATTTAAATGAAATTGATTTCTTTATTTATGTTTGTAAATCTCCTAGCCATGGGGAATGAAAGAAAGATCTAAGTAAACAGTGACCATCTGTCTGTACAACTCATTCAGCTATCTTCTTTCTTGAATCAGAAGAGACTATTATGACTGTTTTTTACATTTGAAAATGTTAGGGAAATTCAGAGCCCAAAGACAAATTTTAGTACAGCAGTCCACTGGTATATTCTGCCTGCAGCTCCTTAAATGTAAGCCATATAATATGTTTTAGAAATAGCTGCCATATTAAATACTGCAGGTTTTAAATGCAGAAAGGAAAAGAATGTAAACATATAATCTTCTTACAGTCATTAAAATTCTTTTCCATTTATGCTGAAAGGTCAGTCTGAATACTCATTTTCATCAACACTACTATTGCGCTGTGGCAAAGACAGAGGCCACAGCTGAGATCAGCAACCTATTGTGCTTGTCACTGTGTGAGCACACAAAAGAGTCAATCCCTTCCCTTGAGAGTTACCATCTAATTAGAGAGAAGGTAGGAGAAGGAGATTGAATGTATATTTATTTTTACTCATACATATAAACAGATGTTGCAGGTTCCTCAAGGGGACTGCACGTATGCTAACCATTAAAAGCTTTGACTTCCTGAGGACTAAGTCCCATTTTGACTATCACTTATACACCAGAGTAAACATTTCCAAGGCTCAGGTTAGCTTAAGAGCTAAGTGTGCCATCATTCCTTCCTATTTTATAACCCTGAAGTGTCTACGCTTACCTACTTTGATCATTGATCCCAAAAGGCTTTTCCTAACATATCACATTTATTTAAGAATGTAGCAAGCACCACATGTCTCTTGTTCTGTGCCTTTTAGAAATACAAGGCAAAATTAAGCTAGAATAATTTGTATTTTAGCCAACCAGATATTAAGAAGATCAGGAATTTCTTGGATTCTAATGAAACATTGTTACCAAAATAGGCAATAAGTATCTACATTAATTAGAAGTGATAAATCTTTCTTTGGCCTCCCTGTGAGGTGAGGGTCCTCAAAGCTACTGAGCATTGAACTTCCACTGAAATATGTGAGAAATTCCATGCCTGTATGGGAGTTGGAGTCCAAAAGTGTTGGTGGTCTTTGTTTCCAAAGTCATATAGACAGGTAAAGAGCACTCTGGCACTCCTGAGAAGGATCTCAGACTAGTGCACCCTATCTCTAAACCCAGCCTTCACCTCTAACAGTACCATTAATATTTGTAGTCCACATAGTCCACAGCCCATGTTGTTCTCACCCACATGGAGCTCATTAAAGCAAAGTCTGGGTTCTGCTACATTGTCCTCAAAACTACCCATTGAAAAATTCAATAATATTGTTGTTAGCTCAGTACCTTTTAGATAGCAATGTCAGTGTTTCAGGTATTCACAGATGAAAATTTTCCATATTTAATATTTAACATGTTTTTATTAAGAGTGTCGTAGGCTACACATCAGGACATACTTCTTCTGTAGGGCTTAAAGAATGAATTTCACTGGAATCATGAGTGTCTTTTCTGCTTATGTGAGGACCGAGGGATTTTACATCAATAGCTATGTATAGCAATAATAACGATGTCTCAAGTCACCCCTTTTGAATCACTGGAGCTTGTAGGTCAGAGAGATGATTTGAATGAAGAAACCAGGGATAGTTCAAGATCATATATAATCATATTCCTGAACTTGTCAGCTCATTTCATATCATACTTGTCAGCTTGTTTCATATCATATGTATAACTTCAACAAGGATGAGGATTTTTCTTAAAAATACTGCCCTGATACCTTTTATGATTAATTTTTTATGCTTTTTGCAGTACTTTATAGCTGCAGTATCAGAGATTTTCCAAGTGGATTTGAATCAGTCTATTCCCAGTGTCCCATAGGTTGCTGTTTCCATTGCTAACCACTCTTTCAGAGCTGGGAAGGCTTTTCTCAGGCTTTTCTTAGCAATTCATTGCTGAAGAACTTGTTCTTCAGCAGCTTTCCTTGTGCAGAATCTAATATTATGTAATGCATCTCTGTTCACATCAAGGGTTAAGTAAGCTACAGTACAACCTTCAGTTTGAAAGTTATCTCTGACTGTAATCTCTGACTGAAGCCCCCAAAAGAGACACCTACAATGGCCTCACGTAGAAGAGGTGGTTTCCTTAGTAACTGTGGCCACTGAAAGAATATGTGCCTGACAGGTAAACTTATGTTGGGCTTCCGAGAAAGATAATCACCTCCTGTAGCTGAAATAATCTTCCTCTGTGGTCAAGAGATTACTGGGTATGGTTGGTCTTATAAATCTCTCTGCCTTTCTCTTTCTTCCTCTCTTGGTATGGATACGGATATTTAGATATCAAACCAATAAGCTCAGTTTACACACAATATTTAAATATCTTGCATATTGCAATTACAAACATGGGTCGTTGTGAAGGAGCAGAATCAAAGGTTTCTAAAGAACAGTTACTGCAGAACACGGGGATTGCAGGAGCCTCATTTATGCTCAGCTAGTCGTTCTTTTTCTGGAGCCACTTGACAATTAAGTGGAAGCCACTTGAATTAAGACATTTTCAGCACTGTTCTTATTAAGCAAATGCAATCAATCTCTCAATGGCTCTTTAGTTAAAAGAAGTCAGTGTTTGAAGCAAACTCCCTTTGTCTTTGTATTTTGTGCATAAATTTCTGCTTAGTAAAAAAGGCTACGTACCTTCGAACTAGAATTTAATTAAATCACTCTGCCTAACTCTTACAGTGTATCAGTATTTAAATTATGGTCTGTGTCCATTGTTTTGTCTCTCAGTGTTTATTTTGGACAGTAGCATCCAACCACTACTCTGATCCAAAAGAACCCAAAGTAGTGTTTAAGTATCTCTGAAAAATGGGCCAAAAAATGATGGATACTTAGAGAAAGCCCAGTCAAGGATGGTCTTTCAGTTTATTTCTCATCCAAGGTCTATGTCCAGTCATACCTTCTGTGAACAAGAGTTCTGTATCCAAGGACAACATTTAGGGACTAAATGGGACCATTTATCCTCCTGATGAACAGGTCACTATCTGACTTTGTCCCTGTGTTTCTGAAGGCTAGAAGAGAGATATTTCCTGGCTTTTTCAGGAAAATAGTCTTGACTATATCTGAGACATCAAACTCAATTCTGTTCCATACAGTGCAGAAATAGTACACAGTACAGAGAATTTTTTCACAGCTTCTTTTGATAACAAAGATGAAAAACTGAATTTTATACAACTCCAAATAATGGCTTTGGCAAAGCAAAATCACTTTCGCATAATACATTTATGTTTCTTTGAAAAGCATTTTAAATTGTCTTTAGGCAGTTATATAGGCACTGAAATACTTTGCTTAATCTACTTAAAGATTGGATGGTGTCAAAGCCAAATTATGATGTTGATATACCAGTGCAGGAAAATTAAGCTATAAAAGGAATTGATTAGAAATATATACATGTCCCCTAAGTATGCAGTACTGCAGGGCTGAAGGAGATGTGTCAAAATAGTATATAAAAGACTAGACTCAAACTGATTAAAACTATATGGAATTTAGGAAAAATGTATAAAAAGTGATGACAATGGAAACAGCGGGGTGATAATGGTATTGTAAACTAAAGGAGTAAGTAATAAGAACATGGATGCATTCTTCTGGAAAAGTAGATGATATATCAAAAGGAGATAACGGTAGAGCAGATGATATAAATTGTATGAAGAACAACGTGAGGTTAAAAAAATAATTTTGCAAAACTAGAGCGGACAAGGAGCATCAGTGTCATAATAGTAACAAATAAGCAATTAAACTATTTTAAGGAACCTCATTAAGGATTTAACACTTCTGTGTAAGGCAGAGAATTAGCTATTAACCATGGATTATAGAACAAATAATATTTATAAGGTAGGCAAGAATCTGGATGAAGGGGGAAACCACGGCAGGTGCTTCTGAAAGAAAATTACTAGGACTGATTTTACCAACAATCACATTCAGTTTTACTAGGAAGAAGGTGCTGCAAGGTAAATGCAAGTAGTGGAGATGGTGAGAATGTCTCTCTGGATGGCTTCAGCACACAGCGCAGTCCTGCCCATGGAGATCTCCACATTTTTACAGTGCCACAACCCAAGCTTCATTAATAATTTTACTCTTCACCTAGATTTTTAAAGTAAGATCCTGATGCTGAAGTTAGTAGATGACAAAATGAAAGGGGCTTACCTTAGCAAGAGTGGGACAGGAAATAGGATGCACTTAATTATATCAAATGCCACGTCATGCAGTGGTTATGAGAACTTGTCAGCTGGAGGTCGTCCGCTAATAAGATCTGAAGAACATAAGTTCAAGGATGACTATAATGTGGCTAGTAGAAAGCAAAACATGATCTCAGCACCTTAGCACAAATTAGGTGAGATATTTCAGTAGACTTAGAGGAATATTTATGTAGTATACTAGACATTACTAAGACCCAGCTGTGCTGTGTCTGCTTCTGCTTGCCCGTGTACCTGAAGATGTATTCAGGTTATTCAGGAAAAGGGTATGTTTACGAGAGTGGATAAACCATTTCATAGGTCAGGTTTAAAGGCTGAGAGGGCTTATGTTGGTCTCTAAAATGCAGCAAGTGATTAAGCACAAGGAAGAGAGAAGTTTAAAGGCTTTGCAGACACAAAAAGAAATAATAGTTGCAAACTGATTGGGAATTTGATGGTTTCAAGATAACAGAACAACAAAACTGTACAACACTTTCCCTATAGGATTAGAGTGGGGTGGAGGGGCAATGAACATGAAAAATACCTTTTCAAGGTAGTGTTTGATCACATTATGGGAACAATATAGCAGCAAGCAACTGGACCCTGAGCCAGGGGCTCTGCTCCTGCCTTTTTACACTGCTGTATTGATATACAGTAAATGCCTCTGATAAAAAAAAAAGTTCACATAAGACAGAACTACATGAAACTGCTACATTAAAACAGTGTGGAGGAGGAGGAAAATGGTTTCTGATACTTGAGGAATCTTTTGATTCCTTGGGGCACACAGTATTCTGAAAAAAAAAGAGTATTTCTGCAAAGTGACTCATTAATACTCTGGTAAAAATCATAGATTTGTTAATGTTAAACTGGATTTCATTTAAGTTCACGAGAAATGGAACTTGGATAACTTGCATCTTCATTAACACTGAAAATGAAGATTTTCAGTTTAGCCATATGGAAGGGAATTTATATTCATTGAATGGAATATCTAAGAAGGAACAATATATTTAACTTGCTCTTTTCTTTATAGCAGGCCCGCATGTATCACCTTGCACTACACTGAGCCGGATACTACATAACTAACTAAAGCACAGACTGCTCTTCAAAATCATACCTTTATGAAATGAATAGGTAGAATCGTTGTTCTAAGTGTAAATTAATCATGCTGTTAGCTATTTCTGCTCATTTGAATAACTGTTTCAGTTTCCAGATACATATTTCCTTTCTGACTTTCTAAACTGAATCTCCAAGCTTAGTCCAAGCTCTCTAACCTAACTTTAAACCACCACATCTTCTTGTGACTAAATTAGGCTGACTGAGCTCTTTGGGACACTACATGTAACGTTTGCTTCTGATGCTCTCTCTACAATCTGTCAGTCATTTAATTCCCCTTGTAAGATGTGAACAATAAAACTGGACTTTGTGGTTTGGTATGTCTACAAGCAACACTGTCTGCAGAGGTTATCCTGCCTGTTATTTCCCTGCATATATCTCCCAGGATCACACAGTTTCACAGTGAGAACTGCTTCTTTCTACCATCCTCAAACCACAGCCTCCCAGGAGACTTTTATCCACTGGTTCAGTTGCTTGTCTTCCTTTTCTCCACCTTTGTGGAGCAACAGATATAGATACTCTTCCATGCTACTCTGCTCAATCACCTTCATAAGCAGTGCACACCTACTGCTCAGCTGTTCCAGCTCTCCTTCAGACTTGTACTAGCAATCTGCAGTTTGCAAAGTAATCAATCAGAATATTTCATCCAGAGTAAAATGTATTTGCCAAGGAATCAGGAACACAATCAGATTTACAGACTCTTCTGGTATGGACAGGTTAAGAGAGAGTGTAACACATGTACACCTCTATAGCATACATCCCTTTTTCCCTTTTACAAACTGCATTAGTGTTATGAATAAATCCTCCTCTGTTGAATACACAGAAGAAATACCTAACAGTCATCGTTCACTGCTTTAGTGTCCCAAAATATCTGGCAGTGGTCCACTTTCAATACTTCCCTGAAAGCAGCTGTCAGCTTTTTTCACCTAATGAAGATTTCAGACTAGAAATGATATATAGGTGGTGTGCCTGTTTGACAGTAGAATACTAATAAGGTAAGCTATGTTAACAGCAGGAATGCAAACATGCTTGATTTCAGAAAAAAGGTGTCTACCACCTAAATGTGCCAAGTCTATATTTTAACATTGTATGAGTGCTTAATTCTGTAAGAAAACAAAACATATCCCTGATGGAAAACAAATAATTTATTATTTTGAACCATCTGAAGCTGCTTACTGGAAATTTCAAAGGGAATTCATTCTCCTCAGACCTGTGTTCTTGCTGATCTTGGAAATGTCAACTTCATTCCAGTCCAAACAAACCCAAATAATAGATCTGTCACTGATGCCAATACTATGCTCTTTGTACTGCTCCTCAGAAACAGATGAGAACACAATGCTACTCTGGTAGATTACAAAAATTTTATTTGTTTTTGTTGGTGGGAATGTTTTGTTTGTTTTGGTTTTTTAAAAAGGTTGGTGAAGGCAACACAAGTTTGACTGCCAGAATAATGGTTGAGCAAAGTGCAAGCACAGCTACCTACAGCATCTGAGAAATGGCACTGAAACAATAAACCTGCCATAAGCACATCAGTCTTATATGAGGTGGTTGCATTGGAGACTAAACATCTGAAAAGCTGCTGGATGGATTTGATGAAAGGTGTAGGGAAGGAAGGAGAGAAAAGGAAAGAAGGAGACAGCAGCAGCTCCAGTCAGTGAGATGAAGCAGGAGGACAAAGAGAAAAGGAAGTGAAGGCTGTTGCAGGATGCCAAGGATCTCTGCAGATCCCTAGGTTCCAGATCAACTTGCATGTTTGTATTTCAACGACTTATTCAACTGTGTGGGGGGTAAGGTGTAAGGAATTGGGCAGGAATCAAGATGTACAGCAGCATCTTGCAGTCTGCCACCAGAACAGTGAGCGTAACAAGGCAGGACCAAAAAAGGTGGAGAAAGTAATATCTCATCTGCTTCCAATAAAGGATGTAAGATGTAAGTGCATAATACAGAAAACCCTATATTTTATAGAACATGTGCAACATTCATAGAATCATTGAACGGTTCAGGTTGGAAGGGACTTTAAAGATCACTGAGTTCCAACCCCTTTGCCATGGGCAGGGACACCTCCCACTAGAGCAGGTTGCTCACTACCCCATCCAGCCTGGTCCTTGACATTAAATGTACACATGCCAACAGACACTATGAATGAAAAGGCTATCTAAGTGATGTACTCCCAGAAATTTGAAAGTGGATATGAATCCATGTTATGATATTCATTCTGATAACACTTATAAAAGAAATGTCACAACCCCTTGAAGATGGCCTTAAATTGTTAATTAGAGTGGATAACATTTGGATCTTCTAGAAGGACTTCTGGTCAGGCACAAGTGAAGCATACTTTATGAAACAGTTCTATTATACTGTCTGTCCTTCCCAACCAGTTTAACTATTAAAACCATCTACAAGATGCAGCTTTAATCAAAAAAATGTAGTTGTTCTAGAATTACAATTAAAACATTAAATTTCAAGCTATGCTTGTGGAATATCAAGCAGTATGGGATGGTAATCCTTCATGCAAAACAGTACCATTTTAAAATTCAGCTTCAGACTTGTTTTCCCTCATGTGTTGACACTAACAATAGTTAATTGCCTGAATGAAGATGCTCCTCATGTATACAAATGAACTTTTTAAAAATAGAATGAGCAAACTAATTCAAGATGACAAAAAATTCCACTAATACCAAAAGACAGCAAGCTTTCATTACTGTGTTCAAGGTCTGAGTCTCTCAAATCATCAAGGATAAAGAAATCCATAAAACCTAATACAAATTAAGGAAAAACTGAGCAATTGCGGAATAACACCCACAAACAATTTTCTTCTTAGTGCTTAAAAAAACCCTGCTGTAAACAGAGAAAAATAAAATCAGAATTGAGCAGGAAAAGTCAAATTTATATGTGAGGAAAACTAAGAGAGGAATAATAGAGCAGTTTGAATCCACTTTATTATTATGTTTTTAATTCACTTTTGAATTTTTCTGGATTTGAATCCATTTATATTTACTTTGGCTTGCATCACTTGGAAATGAAAAGCCCTGTTAAAACTACTACTTAATGTCTTCCAAGCAAATAAAAAGATACTTCTCTGTGCAGCCTAGCATAGAAAGCATACAGCATCAAATTCTATGACTAAGTTTTAACAAGACTTGAGTTTCTAATGGTCAGTGCCACTTGTGTTACTGCAAATGAAAGAATAAGATAATCTTGTATTTCAGGGAATCATTAGGAGATAGGTATCATTTGTCCTATACATTGGTGAGGGAAGAAAGCTCTTAAGTACTGTGATGTGGGCACTGTTAGTTGCAGCAGCCACTTAGTAGGGTCACAATGTATGTGAGAATGATGATGTTCCTCCCCACCAAATCCAAATGCAGTAGGGTTAGTAGGGGCTTCTGTTGTGAGCTGGATGTTGCCTGTGATACTAACACATCTGGCGAGAGAGAATGGATTTGGCTATTTGATAGGCTGTAAAACAAGCCCTTTCCTCCCAAAATCCAACCTGTTGTATTTCCTTGAGCACTTCATCATATATTATTTGGGGGGGGTGGGGGGGGGGGGGGGGGGGGGGGGGGGGGGTGGTGCAGGGGTGCAGGGAGGTGAGCAGCTACAGTGTAAGAGCCTTCTCCTGAGATATAAGCATCTATAGCCAACTATAAACAAATCTGCACCCTTAGAAAAGCTTTGCTGCAATTCTATCTATCCATAAATTTTTGAATGTCCAAATAACACTCCACTTGATCCCCTCAGCATAAAATTACACAGGTCATTTTCTGTAATTAATGAAGTGGCCACAAGATAAAGAGATAAACATATAAAACATACGCTATACCTATGTACACGTTGCCTCTGACAGTGTAAACACAAATGCACATACTAGAATACATCTTCTTGGAGGAAGGGTTGGGATATAATGATTAAAGGTCCATCCCTGCTTTTCATTTCTATATAGGATTCACTTAGTCAGGTATCCATCTTTAAATACAGTCAATTTTTTTTTTGCTTAGAGTGGTGCTGGGTTTGGTGTTGAAGAACTAGTAAGATCAAGAAGCCCTTCTTCAGAGACAAAATCAGGCCGTGTTTCATCATAAAACATATACCACATTTGTGATGTATTCAATCAATACAAATCACCTAAAAGTAGGAAGCAGGAACTAATAATTTTGATCTAAAAATGAGCATAAAATATCATTTGACCTGTAGCCAATCTGACTTCAGGACTCCTCCCTACATTTTGGCAAAAAGAGGTTTTATTGTTGTTCCTAATCAGGGATGACCTTCAAAGGGATGGCTGCTGATATATACAGTCATGATACCTTTATATTAACTACACACAGTATAGCTAATTTAAGATTCATGCGGTGTTTGCACAAGCCTTTAATTTGGTCTTTATCATCCCCTTCATACAGTACCATTATATCTGACTTTGCTTGCTTCAACAATCTTCCACATTTAGAAACTGTATTCTTGTCTGAATAAATAAGTCTGCTAAGAGCATCTATTAAGTACTGGTATCCCCAGGGTCTGAAGCAATTTTTTTTTTTCCCTTTGCTTTTTTTGCCTGGTGAATCTGAGTTATAAAGCATATAGCAGAGAGGAGAAAGGTTGCCTTAGTAACGAGGCAGACCAATCAGCTGCATAGGCTCCCTTGAGACAATCTAATTTGTGCAGCAGAAAGAGGCTAGAACAGGTGGCTAAATTAATGTGCCAGACAGCTTAAAATATTACACACAGGCGCGCACACGAATGCATACACAAAATGTTATCTGTGTACTTATATGTGAATGCAATTATCTTCAACGTTTTGCAAAGTGAAAAGCATCTGGGTAACTCAGCCCTGTGAAACCCCCAAAGCAGCGGAGACACCGCAGCAGCTGAGGAGGCGAAGTGGGGTGGGAGGGAGCCAGGCTCCTTCCCCACAGTCCTGCCAGATCTGCAGCCACTCTGGGGAGGAGGGGAAGGAGGGGAAGCACTCCTCCCGGCAGGGGCAGGCGGAAACAGGGATGTGATGTGTGTTCTTCCATCTTTACTGAGCCTTATGAGCTGCCTCCTGCTGATAGCGTGATCTGTTGTGCTGCTCTCCTGACTTCACAGGGTGATGGAGCTCCCTTGCCTGACCCTTTCGGTACCACTTCACAAGGCTTTCTCCCCACGCCCTCACCTCTGATGTAAAGTGAACTTCCACCTTTCCCCCCGCAATTTCTTTGTAAAGACAACAAATCTGAACATGTTTTATATTCTCCTCAGTCCCTGCTGTGAGGATTCATCCCCAGCATAAGATTTTGGAGCACTTTGAATGCAGATCACATACATAGCTTCGAGCTCTTATACAATCCCAACATAATCCCAAACCACTTCATTTTGCAGCATCTCCAGTTTGACTTTGGCAAACCCAGAGAACAACTGGAATTGTTGTTTGTTTGTGTGTTTGACATCTGCAGGACACATGGAAGTGTCATATACACAGAAGAGTGCTGCAACAGAGTGTGCTTCAGAAACACTATATTATTATAGCAAAGAATCACTCTTAATTTCTTTATTATGTAGTGATCTATTCACATATAACTAATTAAGAGGCATCTGACAAAAATTGCTAGCAAAGATGTGGTTAGTGTATTTTTTCTCTATTATAGCCCTTCAGCCAGAGAAGCTGTGGGAACTGCCCTCTCACACCAGGTGTATGTGTATCCCAACATGGCATTGTAACCTCAACACCATCTTGGCTTCCTCTTTTTTCCTTGCTTGAGCAAATGAAGTTCATTGCTAGCACACAACAGAGCATTTTAATCCCGGGCTATACAGCTCCTTTACACAACAAGGTATTTCTCATCAATCTACATCAAGCTAAAATATTGAATATTAAGATCAAAAAGCCTGTAAGGAAAACTGAGACATAAGAACAAATGGTAAGTTTGAGCCCTGTGGAAAAAAAATCACAGTGAAAATATTGGCATACAAACCATAACAGATAAGCCACAGAAGGCTGGGAAGTTTCTTGGGTTTTGTTTTTCTTTTTTTCTGATTTTTTCTGAATATGTTTGGTGTCAAAAGGATGTGCCTTACAAGATTATTGATATACTTTGGGGGGGGAGGGGGAGTTGGCAATTTGCAGCTATTCTAAGAGCAGTTGCTTATGCTGTACTAACAAGGTATCGGAGTGAGGTGTGGAGTATTATCTAGGGTTTGGCTAGAGATCAGAAACCAGAACTATGTGACAGTCTTGTGGTGAAACCGAAACCCCTACTGAAACTAGGACGAATTTTTGCTTGTTTTTCAGTATTTACCAAAGTAGATGCATTGAATGAATCTGTTTCAAACAGACATATCCAGAAACATACAGGGAATACATACTGGAGCAAGGAATTTAAACAGGGTCTCCTGAGGCTCAGGTTAAAGCCTTTGTGGCTACCTTTCACATGTTGCCAATATAAATTGTTTATACTTTTCATCCCTTTCACTATTAAAAATACAAAAGCACAGAAAACTTTCTTGGTGGGAGCATTAGTTAGCTTGCTTAGGAAAGCATACATTGCAGTGGATTGTTAGGGAGGGGAAATTCATCCTACAGAGGTAGGAGATTTTGGAAAAAGCGTTAATGGGTTACTTTAGTTGTATTATAGCTATTTAAGTATTTTGCTATCTATATTATGCAAAGTCTGATCCTCTAGTGACAGAGTAAGTGGTTTTCAGTGATAGTATGGTATATATCTGATTATATAAAGTCTTTTTAAAATAAACAACAAGCACCCATCAAAAAATCACATCACAATGTAACAGCAACTGTGAATAAGGTAGACAGCATAAGTTGAATTAAAAAAATGTTTATGTATATTTGGAAATGATGTATCTAAAAAGAAAATTTCAATATCAATTAGTTTTAAAATATGTATAGATAAAAGATATACATACACCCCCTCAAAACTTGTGACCACATCCAGTGGATCCTTCCCACCAAACTCAATGTGATCAGCCTACACTTAAAGACATTGAAGCAAAACTAGAAGGTCCTTTCTAACCGTTTAAATGAAATATTAAAATGGCTTGACCTGAAAAATTCTGTCTACAGGCTTGGTGGGTGAGTTGGGGATTTATTCAGTAGTGCCCTGTCCTTCACTATCTTTTAGAGCACCAACATCTGTAAGTGGCATTATGGAAAGTAGCTGCTGTATTTCCAAAGGAATATCTATCAATCAACCACCTATACCATACCTTATTCATACAAGGAGCAGAAATACTACTGTTTAGACTATAAAGATTTCTCTGGCAAGGAGGAATACCCAAGCAACACAGCCTCAGAAGAGATTTACATCTGAGTTTGCCACTAACTCTCCTTTTATTGTAGTCAGTGTCAGAAAAGGAGAACTTATTACACATAACTCATTTCATCTGAAGGCAGATTCCTGAAGTTCGTATGAAAGACAAATAGCTCCTAGAAATACTCTTTTCATTGCCTGCAAAGAATATAGTTAACTTCTTCAGGGGGATACAACTACTGTGTAAATGCTTAATATTTGTTGAGACCAAATTCCATCTCCCATATCCCTGTTTGATCCTCAGGGAAGCAAATCTTAGTACAGAGATCTTGCGTGGCAAGAGCTCTGCCCTACCCAAATAGTTTCTAGCTGATTGACATGAATTTCAAAGGTGCTTCCTGCCCCTGACCTAACATCTGGCATCTGAGCAGAATTTGACCAAGCAGAACTTTGAATGCAGGCTATGCAAGAAGGGAAGGAATGAGGAAACACATCTGAGTAAAAACATAACACATCAGTTTTGTGATGAATGGCTCTGTGCTTTTGTTGTTTACTGTAAAGCTATTCAAAGATCAGACTGCTAACACAGTCACTACACATTCAGTTGACTGAATTTATGCAGTAATAGGGAAAAACTAAGAACTACTCAATCAGAAAACAGAAGTCTGGAGTATTATCTGAACAGTACCTTCCTACTATTGTGAAGGAAATACCCATCATAAACAAATGTGCTATGGTCATATCTGTCTGATCTCACAGTGCTGGTTTAGAGCCCCTAGCTGAGAAGGCAGCTGTGCAGAACAAGTAACCAATGAGCACAGCAGGAGTCCTCTACTCTATTGCTGCTCAAAGAAATTAATGTTTTCTTTCTGGTGTCATTATCACTGCCATCTATCTGAGTGTTTGGTAGGTGCACAAAGACTGGACCTGTTTGGACTTGAAGATGCAAAATCTCATTTTTCATATTTGCAGTTAATACTCAGGATGAGACAGTAGCTAAATTTTAGTCACCAAATCTTCTGATGACATTTTATGAAATCTTACACTGGCAAATGTGGACAACAGAATCAAAAAGCACCATTTGTTGCATTCCTGATGATATTAGTCACCATATTAAGGTTGTAAAATATTTTCCATGTTAGATCTATATTTCTACATCTATATATTCTACATATTTCTATATTTCTACATTCCCGGCTTCTGGGAATGTGACCATTATGAAAATGCAATTTATGATACACTACGTAATCTCTGACTTCTGTAAAATACTTTGTATATTTAAAATGTTGGCATAAAGATTCTTCAATAACATATGATTAATTAGCAGATAAGTATGAAACAGAACTGTGTGTTTTAAACCAGGTTCTTTTCTAATCATGTGATGAAATCAATCACTGTGGGAAGCACTCAAATGACGTTTAGAAATCAGAGTGATATGATCAAATTTGCACTGCACAATATTTCAAGGTAGGTTTAAAAAAGAGTGGTATCAGAGTACTAGTGTCGATATGTAAATAATTGTCACTGAAAACATACTTTTTATTAAGCTTGGAAAATAGCTCTAAATGAACAGAGGTAATTAAACTCCTCTCTTAAAATAGCAACAGGTCCAAAAAAGTATTCTTTCCTGTTAGGCAAGTAAACTGATGAAAATCTGCAAAAGATGTGGAGAAAGAGTAAGGTCCCAATAATTCTATTCCATACTGGGCAACCTAGACAATTCTATGATGCTGTGACAAATGGGTACAAAAACCAAAAAGAGTGAGGAAAGGCCATAAATCCTTAAAGTAAAAGCTATCTCTGCATTATAAAGTCCCACTTTATTAATGCTAAAGTTCACTCAGACTGGAAACCACCCTAAGCTAAGAGATCATAACTGTTTAAGAATCCACACCAAGCCCACCCAGCACTTTTAATTCCTCTCCAAAACATATATAAATAAGATCACTCTTTAGTCGAGAGTCCGCCGCTAACCTCCTTCTATTTTGCTTTTTGTCCAAAAGCTAATTTATCAGTCAGTCATCATGGAAGTTCCATCTGTGAGCCCCTGCTCTGTACCTCAATTTTAACTATGTTGAGTCGTATTGTGCATCCCTGTCCTGAGTACTCAGACAAACTACTGACTCAAAACTGTCAATATTAATTTTAATGGCAGCCAAATAATCTTAATGGAAAACTGCATAGTTATGTGGGAACACACCCCAGTAAAAATAGGAATGACTGCCAAAGGGCAGGATGTGTAATTCAGCAATATCGTCCCTCTTTCTCCCTCAAAAGCTAAAGCTGGATACTGTCTCTTTTCCTTTGTTCATATTGATACAGGAAGAGACAGGAACAAACCCCAAAATTTAATTTTGCTTTTATAGCTACTTTATTGTTCAGAAACCAGACTCCCATGTCTGTAAGCAAGCTGTTCCAGGTTTCACCTCCATCTACAGAGCGTAACCTGGCTCCATGAAACATCTTCCAATCTTCCTCCCTTTTCTTCTCTAACATGGAGGGGCTGAGAGTACAAGGATCCTCCTAATCAGTACAGTACCATGAGCTTCTGCACTCTGAAAACTTTGATGCTTCTTTCTGGTAAATGAGCACTGAGTCTAACCTCAAAAAACACTGAAATCAGATTTCTATTTCCTTCCTGCTTAAGGCTCCTCTTTCACATGGTAGAAAATTCCAGCAGTTCCACTAATATGATGTCCAAGCTACAACCATCATTCCTTTTTTTATCTCTTCTTTCTTCATCCACACCTTAGGCAAACACTGTTTCTACTCTGATGTTTACTAAGTAGATACTAACTGAAGACACTTGCTATTTATGCTTGCTGTGTAGGACAGACTGACTTCATGCCTTTTGAAAGGTGCTAGAAGCTTTTGTGCAAGAACACATTATAATCCTATTTGCTGCCAAATACTTTTACTACAGTCCTGTTCAAATACAAAATATTTAACTCAATATCAGAGTATGGAGATCACCAGAGGATGGCAAATGAGTAGAGTAGGCAATATACAAAGCAGAAGGCTTTTTTCCTGGGAAATTAAAATCTATGTTCACACAATAGGTACAACTGGCAGACTAAAGAAAGAACAGGTAGAGGGAAAGAAAGATTTCTGGCCAAAGTGGTAATGATGGAGACAAGTATGCGTGCATTAGTTATCAATGACTGTAACAGAACAGGTGGTGTAATTCAATGTGTTACCAAGAAAAAGCACAAAATCTTAAAGACACTGTACTGGAGAAAACATTTGTTCCCATATAATTGTGATTTAAAACATTTTACATCTTTTGTGCCCTGAAAATGTCTCTTAAAATAATTAGATAGGACATCACTGAACAAGATAATTACTCCAGTCACTGGCTGCAAGATTTGATTGATGCTATGAGCCTGACAAACGACAAACGTGTCACAAGTCATAATTTTGAAATTTGGTGGGTATATTTTTGTCTAACCTTAATGTTCTCAACCAAGGCATGGTCACTGCTTAACACCCCAGAGCTCTTCTGTTTAAATTTACCTGTTGTTCAATCTTACTACAACTTTGGAGGGTAATCAGTTTTGAAAAATGTGCTCATAGCTAGGCACAGAGAGCTGTGTCTTCAGACCAGACTTCATAGCCCCCAGCTGTTTAACTTTATGCAAAGGGCAAGAGGAGGGAGACCTGGAGTTTAAATTTCAACCTTACTGGTCTTGGGTTTAAGTGTCATTTAGTTACTGATCCTTCCCAAAATGCTGATCTAGAAATGTTTACTCCATCATTACAGAGAAGATGAGATTATATCTTCAAGTGTGATATTCACCTGAACTGATTATTCTCCAGAACACAATCATATTATTATGTCTAATCTATAGATTTCCTTTACATTTAATAAGACCTGTCAGATGAATAAAGTTTATTGCACCAAAACTACACTAGTGTTTCATATGTGGGCATTATATCGAAGAGTAAATTAAGAAAAAAAAAGAAAAGAAAAAAAAAAAGAGGACTGAATGAGGTACAGTATAAAGATGAGAACTTTTAAAGTGTGCATTTTGGGAGTGAACTAGAACCATTCCTATCAAAACATGGCAAGAACATATCATTTCAAACTATATGACACAGGGCACACTGAGATATAAGAAATTACAACAGCTAGGAGACCACTGTGTACTAGTATATAATATAAATCGCCACTACCACTTGCAGAAACACAAAAACATACCTTTGAATCGTAGTATTAATACTGCAGTAACACCATGGGTGTAGTTTTGATTAGAAATCACATGGTTAAAAAACAGGCAAACAAAAAAAAGCAATGAGTGTTCTAGCTTGAAGTGCTATTTTTTACATCTCTGACACACACTCAGAGTTTGAACTTAAGAATAACAGAACACCAAAAACCTGACATTAGCCAGTGATTTTATTCATGAGACAAAATTATCACCAGCTCAACAACATCTTTATAGGAAGATTTAAAAAAAAATATTCTTTTATTAAATCGAAAGAGTCTCCAATAAAATACTAGATTAAAATAAATAGGATGAAATTATCCATGCCCCTTTTTTTTTATATAAAAATGGCATAGTAATAGCAAATTATGCTTCCTATATAAGACCCAAAAATACACATTTGAGGTTTTTTTTAATGAAAAATTAACTGTTTCTTGTGTTTTACTAACACTGTGAAAATGCTTGAATAAAAAAAATAACAAAACACATGTAAATGCAATACATTAGAACATCTCTCATGTGAGAAAACGCTAAGAGAGGTGAGACCACTCATCCTGGAGAAGAGAAAGTTCAGGGAGGTCTTATTAATGCATGTAAATACCTGCAGAGATCGTGCAAAGAGGAGGGACACAGGCTCTTTCCATTGGTGCCCAGCAACAGGACCAGAGGCAATGGGCAGAAGCCAAAGCACAGGACTCTGCACATCAGGAACCAGTTCTTATAGTAAGGGTGACCAAGCACCAGCACAGATTGCCCAGAGAGGTTTTGGAGATATTAGACAGATTTCTGGATATGGACCTGGGCAACCAGTCTAGGTAGGCCTGATTGAGGATGGGGTTTGGACCAGATGACCTCCCAATGCCCCTTCCGACCTCAGCTATTATGTGATTTGTGATTCCAATAAGTAAAAGGAAAGTAAACATTACTGCCTTTTATCGTTGTTGTTACTACAAAAGAGTAGTACTAGATCTCTTGCATTACTTTAAAAATATTTACTAAGGTGTACTGCTAGAAGATAGATAGACAGATGTATTCTATGTTCAAAGATGCAGAAAAGCTTATGAGAAACATGGGAGCTGCAGAGATTTTGTATTTTTTCCAGGCCACACAGTGAGATTTACTGGAGGCAGGTGTTAACAAAGACAAAAAAAAAAAAACAAAACAAACTGAACTAAGACACTAAAAACCCCCACAATAAACAAACAACCAAAGAAAAATAAATACGCCAAGCCTCCAACCACACTTAAATAATAAGGGACAGAATTTTAAAAGAGGAGCCATCAGAACCATTTAAGGATGAACAAAATTACCAGTATCAGCTGTACTTTTAGATTCTATATTGGAAGTAATATCCTAGATTTTCTAGGACTGATACTTTTGACATTTGATTATAGCAATTAGAGCATGATGAAAGAGTGTCCTCAACAGCAAGATGAGCTAAACTTGAAGCTTATACCTAAAGAAAAGAACAATATCACTATTTAGGGGCTAAGTTTACAGAGGAACTTCAGTGTCTAGTGGGACTTTCAGGAAAACAACTCTTCAATGAGATCAACTCTGCTTCCTCTCTTTAAACTCCTATACCATGAATACTTTCTAATCCAATACAACTGAGACTTTTAATTTAACTTACAGGTATATTTTTGGAGGAAAAACAAACTCTTTGTGGTTGGACTAGCAGACAGCTAGTGAGCTGTACCAGTTTTGGTCAAATTTTAAAACAGTTAAAAGAGGCGCTATGGAAAATACACAAACAAATCATCAAAGTGAGCCCTGCAGGCAGCTTCTGTAACTTCTTATTTTACATTTCCTCCTGCTTCTTAACATTCACATGGTTCATGAATCACAAAGGATCTGACTATATGGGAAATATTTACCTACTCAAGTCCTGATTATGCATTTTCCCAAGAAACAAAATTCCAGACCTTTAGCATAATAGTGAGGTTAGGGCAGCAAGCATATTGTGGACCTCTGATTTTCATTGCCACCAGTACTTCTGAACAGACCTAAGACTGTTTAAACCTACCCAGAACTGTTAGGTGTGATGCAAGTTTGCCATCAATTTCCTACTGAAAGAATTTCAGGCCTTACCATGTGAAAATATTTTCTGCTCCTCTCCTGCCCAAGATTTTTTTATCTCCTAAAATCTGTATCCATCTAATGCATCTTTTTATTGTTGTCCAGCACCCTTCTTTTCTTCTCTGGCACAACACAGATACTTGGACTCACCAACAGGAAGACTTTCAAATCTCACAGGACTTTTCACAGGACAGTGAACATGCTCCTTCATCTTTTTCTTTTCTTTTTAAAAAAAGCATAAGGCCATCCATCCAACCTACTTCTACTTGAAGACAGGACTACAGTGGGTGACTTGGTACAATTTTGTTGTGCCTATGTCTTTCACTTGTGAACTCTGCCCCTCCAAAACTGCAGAAGGAAATCTAGTAAGATAGGATTTTAGTAAGTTCACTGCCTTTAGAATATAAATTCCCTAGAAAGTAAATGCTAATAAAAAAATAAAATAAAAGCCTATTCATAGCATAATGTTGGAAAGGATGAGCTACTGAAATGAGCAGCACTTTATAAAGTGGATCACTTGTATTCCTCTCGGCTCCCAGAGCCTCACACCTCACAAAGCACCAAACAAAAGGACAAAGAAAGAATGAAGACAAGAACTGAATGCTAGCAACCTTGCTAGCGAAAGCCTAGCCAATTTGTGTACATAGAAGTGGCAAATGATTTTAAACAAAAAAGAGGAGACTTTCATGATTATTTTGTGAAAATCTTCTGCAGCGTCAACACTAAAAATAGCTGTTCATTAAGGTGGTCATAAAGTCCACAGTCTTTGAACATTAAATCTATGATTCTCATAGAATCATAAACAGCAAAGAATTTTTTCTAAGCAGAAATATATAAGTAATAACTGTATCACAACAGTTATATTTAGAAATAATCTTGCAACTCCACACATTAGCTACTGAAAAGATATGAAAAAATCATTGTAGCTGTCAAGGTAATACTCTCATACAACAGGAAGTGCTGGCTGTATGACAAAACAGAGGTTTTTCCCCAGTTTGGCAGCCATCTTTGGGTTCATCTGTTACAGGTAAAAGCCATGTCAAGAGTTACAACAGAAAAAAAAAATTAGTTGTATGTCTTTACTGTGGCTGATTGTCATAAGTACCAGATTCTAGCTAAAAAAACCAAATTCATTTTAAGTGACACAAAGCAGGAAACTCCCTTTCCTTTTTAGCAAACTTTCTGCTACATGACCTTGATTCTTCTTTCACCTCTGCATGGGAAGGTGTTCAAGCAGAGCCAGATCAAGGTACATGGGTAAAGTAGGCAGATATCTGAGGAAAGAAAGAACAGCTCTACTAGAATATAAGCCCATTTTCAACTCTTCCCTGATGTTGCTAGTAAATGCAAATGGATGAAGAGTGAAAGAAGTAATGGAAACTGGGAAAAAGGAAGGGAAAGGTATTTTTTAGCAGGAGCAACAGTTTCCTTCCAGTTGAAACAGGAAAAACAAACAAACAAAAAAAACCGCAAACCCTGCGTATATTAACTCTACCCCTTCCTTTTTCATCCTGTACAGCAGAGCCTGGTTTTGGCCTTGTACCTGTTCTCTTAATAGCTTTTACCAACTACTCTTAGTAGTAGATACTTAGTAGGAGAGTACCAGTACTTTTAGTAGATGACAGAACAGCAAGCAGCAGCTGCTTTGGGGCAAATGAGAAGGATGGTTTTGGAGTTTGTTATGGCTGAAGGATGAGAAAGGCTCAGTCCTGGGAGGGGGGAAATATGAGGGGATGAAGTGTAGAAGTCCTGTACACCAAGAATGAGCAGAAAAGTAAAAGAGATCCCAGGGGAAAGAAGAGGCAGGTGAACTAAACTTAAGAGAGATGTTGGCACTTTACCTAGAGCTTCCTAATGCTTCCCACAGACATCAGAACAGTGATTTTGTCCCTAGTTCTGCTTCCCTCTGCTACTCACACCAGCCTCCTTAAATAAAAGCACCTACTAAACGTTACAAAGCAGGAGTCAGAAATCAGTTGGGTGCCACTGGAGGTTTTCCTTGCCATGGGGCACTGTTTATAATGATAAGGAACAGAGAGAGCTGAAGGTGTATAAAGCAGAGGCAGAAGTCGTCCAGCAAAAGGAACATTGGACAGGTCCCAAAAGAGGGGCTTTCCTTCAAGCCATGTACACAAACCACAACCACACTGCCAAGAGAGCAGCAAGAGATGAGCAGCAGCTCGGGTGGATGCAGTCTGGTGTCTGAGAAGAGCTAACAAGCTTTACCAGGTCCTTTACTCACTCTTGGAATTAATCACATCAGGGCAGAGCTAAAACATGTGGAAAACTTGCATTGTAGTTGTACAAGGGCTGTGCTTTGTGAGTCAGACGCTGTGGGTGCTTAGTTGCTCTCATAGAAGAAATAAGAGAGATTCCTACCTTCAGTTCTCCTCAGCAATCCCAGCATGGCAAGAAAAGAACATCTCTGGAAAATAGAGTGGATGCCAAGGAAAGATGTTGCCAGATTTTAAGCTGATAACCAATCTTTGCAACTGGACGGGGTAACATAAATGGCTGTAGATTGGCAGTACGAAAGCAGGAGGAAAATAATGTCACTCTCAGAAACTAGAGTGAACAAGTGAAGAAGAAGTTATAATTAGTACTCCGGAAGGTTTCCAGGAAACACTTGGAGCCCTCATGTTCAAACATTCAAAGATCAGTGAAGGCTTGGCTGAACAAAGGGAAAATTGTGGTGGGATATCTTAAAAGGATATAAAACATCTTCTCAGTTCATCATGTAATTTCTCTCATCCAACTGATGGCAATATTATGACAATAATTGTATGTCTGTTTGACAACCAACACTGCCAGTCTTTTAATGGACCTCTGTGTTTTCAAAATATCTCTAAATGACACAGTTTTTAATGAGCTACACAGCTGCAGGCTGGATACTAATTTACGACAGAAACAGTGCTGTCATACTCTTCTTGCCTCTTAGTAGTATTGTAACAGGAATCTGAGGTAAGCACTTCAAAATAATGATCATTCCAAAGTATTTTCAACTGAGATCTCTTAGCATTTGTCCCATCAAATCCTGACTTCTACTTATTTTCAGTTTTGCTGGTAAACAAGCAGAATTGCTGCTATTAATATGGATTTTATTTTTCATTTCAGGTCTGATAAGTGTCTTTACAGATAGCATAAAAGATGTGCATGAGTCCAATGTTATTAAAACAGAGAATCTGCTGTTATTAAAGCCATTACTTTCAAAGATACAGTTGTCGAATTCTTCTTCATTTTGATGCTTGTGGAAAAAATTTGAATTTAATAAAAAGCATGAAAACCCTAAATGCTGCTTGCATTCAGATTTCTCAGGAGATCAAAACAGTCAAATTATCTCAGTCATGTTAAGACCTTTCTTAAAAGCAAGAGGGTGTAATATATTACTGCCCTTTCAGAACTTCAGTTTTCTGATCCATTTTTTTCCCCGCTGGCAAACTACAAAAGCAATTTTAGGAAACCAGGGGACAGTAAATGTTTGGAAGCCTTCTCCAGCGATTTTGAAGAGGAATGATGACATACTCTATCAGACCACACACTCCAGGAATTCTGATCCTATGTCTGTTTCCTCTTCTTAAGATCAGAAAAAAGAAAAAAAAAAGGAAATCCTTCTAGACACAGCATTCTTTCAATGTTCTTCTAAAAGTTAACTATTAATATGTAGATCTTAAGGCTGCACTACAATAAAAATTAAAATCTAATTCTTGATGCACAACAGCAACACTGTTAATCCTCATTAAGACATGTAGAACTCCAGAAAAAAGTCCTGACACAATTTTATCTGAAGCTGTATTATAAGACACAGACAAAACAAACCTAACATTCCTAATGCTCCAGCTGTTTAACACTTCACCAGATATAGGATACTGACTAATATATAACCAATTTTCACCAATTTCTCAGTTTCAGTTATCATATATTCCAGTCTATCAAGAATTCTTCTGCTGAAGGCAGTTGGTATCAGCATATATCAGCAAGACTATGCTTGATCTATGGACAGTTGCAAACTTCGCTAAAACCAAATGGCATGTTGCCTAACTGGGAGCAGTTAAAAAGTTAAAAGCAGTTTAAAAGACTGAAACAAAAGAATTGATTCAGCTACTGGATCACATGGAAAGGCCTTAACAAATGCTAATTAACACAGAGAAAATAGAAGCTTCATTGGTTCACCAGTTGATTGAGGTGAATTTTAGAGGCTGACAAAACCAGAAAGCTTATGTCCTCCTCAGCTATAAACTGATCTGGATTAACTGTTTACTGCTCCTTCTCACAGCTCTGGGCCATCTCCATGCCCTATGAAGTTATTGCCCTCCATTCTCCTGTATAAATATTTTTCTGAATGCTCTTTGGCCCAAATTGATTCCACTGAACTGGGTTAAGGAGGAATGAAACTGATTGTCTGGAGAATGCTTTGATGAATGGCTAAGGGTAATACTTAGTTAACCCAGGTTAGCAATAGCCAAGTAAATTTGACTTCAGACAGAAAAACAGGGATTTACCAGCAGCTGGGGGAAGTATAAGCAGAGATCCTATGATACTGGACTGACTGAAAAAAATTGGACTTCTTAACAAGGAAATTGTTTAACAGAGCCAAAATTGTGCATGTTCCTTATTAAAATGGAAATTAAAAGAATTCTGGCTACCGTTCTCAACTTCTCCTCTTAAGAAAGCAACCTAGCAAGGTCCTCCCCTGTTCTCCTCAACTGCCTAGTTACTCTACGTAATAGGCAACAAGGTTACACTTCAGCTAGAAAAGCTCTCATGCTATTTCTGTGTATTATATTTTGGCTTCTTGAAATGCATAATTCACATTCTGCTTGTGAGCTTACCTTTAAAAAGGCTTAAAAATATCTGTACTTCAATATTTGGTAGGACATTTGCCTAACGGTTTCCAAAAAAAGTATGCCTAAAAGTATTTTACAAGCTTTTACTGATAACACAGAGATTAAACACCTTGTCCTACTTTGAATTATAGCCATCTCTAAACTAAACATAGCAAATGTTAACAGGCCACAATGGCTTGGAGCAGGAAGTGAAAAATTGTCAACTAAGAATGGCAAAAGACAGCACACTGGCAGATATGTTATTAAACATGCAGTCTAGATATTTTTTTCTGAGGATATTTAGCACTGCCAGGTTGTAAATCAATAGAAGGGGGAAGGAAGCTAAGTAGCTCAAAAAAGGCCATTAATTGGTATGGATTTCAAAGTAAACCTTAGAGAAGTAAGCCTATACATTTTCTGCCTTTGGAAGGAACTACAAAAGAGAAAGAATTATGTTAAAAGGGCTGCTTAAAAATCTGATTAATGAAAAATAGAAAATCCTGATATATGGGGAAACAAATTACTGTTTATTACACTTCATTGGTACACTTTTGTAAAATTTAAGCATTAAAAAAGTCTCTTAAGAGTTATAACCCTTTAAAAAGTACCCGAGGATTCTGAAATTTTCTTATCACTAAAGTTCACTGTTAAAGGGCTACGCCTGTAAATACTTATTATCTCACTGCTGATAGTTATGGCGAGCATTGTTTCAAAGTTGATAAAACAAGAACTACTTCAACTGAAGAGGAATTTTATTTCTAAGTGATACATATTTGGAAAATGTTTTTCACATATTCATTTCACTCTCATTTTCTTCAATGAGTGTTGAATTCCATGAAGATGAAGGCTAAGTACTCCAAAGGAATGGTGTGGATTTATACTTGTCAATATTTTTAGCATCTATTTCGTCATAAAGATGTTGCTTCCTAGTCATTTTAACTAGGAATTTTTAGTTTAGCAGTAGCCTTTTATGAATGGCTTTGTAATACCATATATTACAGCACAAGCATTCAGATAAATATAAATGGAAATTCCTTTCAGTTAAACTGATACCGCAATTTTAGCAATCATGCCTTCTCATTTGCCTCTGGGGCTTGTCCGTTCCATTCTAAATATCTCTGTATTCCTATTTTAGTTTGAACTCCTCTACTCCAAATTAGCATGTGCCCTTTGAGTCTAAGAATATGGTAGCTTTTTATCCCGAATATGACTATCTCAGCAGAGGTTGGGGTGATTTATAAAAGGCCAGATCTTTTTCTTTCACTGAGGTCAAATGGCAGAAATCTGATTGACCTCAGTAGAAAGTCAGTAGAAAAATGCCATAGAATTTGAGATCCGAAGGGATTGTTCTCATGCAGTCAGTCTTGTCTAACCAAAATTTTTTTCACCAACAACTCCTGAATAAAGTGCACAGGCATATGGAGATAGACACAAGAACCTTAAAATTAATAGTATTACAACAGCCAGCTAAAAGATAGCTACAGCTTATAAATAACACCCCTGTTAAAAGTATTTATTTATTATCACTGAATTAGCAAGCAAAGGCATTCAAGGATCTATTCAATGCTGTTGAATACATTGGTCTTATATAAACTGTTTCAACAGTAAGCAGGTACATGCATGCAACCCCAGGTAACTCATCAATAAAGAAGCAAAAGCTGCCAGCAGAATAAAATAAGTAAAAGTCTCAAAAGACACTTCAGGCATGCTAAAAAGACGACTAGTAATCATAAATCCTTTGTAAACAAGCGGTCACCTACAGGCAGCTAAAGGCCAGGCACACATATGGGTGTGGATGCCTGTGGCTATTTTCTTTTCCTTTTATTTAAAAACAATGACTTCCAAAATTGTTTTGAATAGAGAAACTCCACGAGTAACTGTAAGTTTCAATACATTATGGATCAAGTTGAAAAGCCTAGGTCAATGATGCTCCTTCTCATGATAATTTATTAAGCATAAATTCCAAATCAACTTAAACTTGGATATAGTGGTAAGGACTACATATCTGGCCCTTAATAGTGAAGTAAGTAAAAGAAGAAAATCCAGCATGATTTTCCTCCATTTTGTGAGCTCTGTTATTCAACAACAGAAGTTGTATATTCAGGTACAGATGAGGTACAGGAAAGAGACAGAAATCCTGCAGACCTAGGCATCTGTTAATGATGCAAAAACACCAATAAAAGAAGCCAAAGTAACACTACCATGCTAACAAGGGAAGAGCAAGGAAAACATATTAGTAAAAAGGAGCTGCTACTGGTTGGCAACTACAGCTGTCTTTGCAGCAGGCATTTTTAATAACAATTGCTGCTTTGGAAACAATTGCTAGTGGTGACATCAATTCTAGTGCTCATCTTAGCAGTTCTTTTTGTTTAAGTTAATTTAAAGGCTACAAAGACTTCAAAAGATAGTCGAATAATATCACTCCCTTCCACATCTTTTTTTGACAAGAGGGAGGTCAAAAGGGTCCTGCGGTCCTAAGACCATTAACAGCTCAGCCTTTTCCCTGTACTCACACTATATTAAAACCCTTAGTGAATGGCCTTGATAGACATGGTGTTGAACTAGATCCACATGTTCTCAGCTGACTAGGGCCAAGAATGATACAGCTACTAAAAGTACTTAATCTGTTGCTTTTAAGGACCCTGCAATCCACTTACCTTGACCTTGAAATGGCTGCTTTACCTGCATTAGTACCATGGTCTCTCCACATCACAGTTCCCCTGTTGAACTACAGAATAGTTTAAGCACAGATTACATCCAGGGACACATTTACACTCATAAATACCTCACAGCAATCTTTGTACTTTTTTTCACAGCTCCTCCCATCTGCGGTTGAATGATGCTGTATGAGGAAAAGAGAAAGAAAGGGTAATATGTACATCAGTGCCGACTATTTGTAGTTCAATAAAGATGGGTCAAATTAAACAAGATTTTATCCGCAAAAATGTCTGAGAAGTAAATATATTGTTTCAGTATTTTCAAAATGAAATGTCTTTATTTTGTTTATTTTCACCCAAAGAGTCAAAGTTAGACTGCAGAAGGATGTGAAAAATGCTATCCTTTAGCAAAATGTGGAATTAGGAAGGGAAGTAGCATTTGTAACATTCTTTAGAGTGTGAGAAGAATTATGAATTTATTCAATATTCTCGTCTTGGTTTTGAACATTTAGCATCTGACTTTCCAGACAAGCACCAACTGCATCTGTGGTAGAAAATAACAAGATATTTCAAGAAAAACATTACAGGAAAGAATTGGTGAAAAAATCCCCAACAACCCCAAATGCAATTATTCCTATAGATAAAAGACATTAAAGGCAATCATTATTTAATTTAATTCCACTCCTTAAGTAACTACACAAAAATATCCTCTTCTTAGAACTGTTCTTTCTAAGAACAAGAAACTGTTGTTTCTAAGTTCTTAGAACTTAGAACTTAGAAACAACAAGATTTCAGCAACAAGCCTACATATATCTGTGCAGTTTGTCTACAACAAACTTTACAGCCATCAAGACAACCACAGGAACATATTTCTACAGATATGTCAGTTTACTCAGAAATACCCCAGTAAATTGTAATGAGACCTTCTGTATCTGGATACTTACAACATATTACTTCACCACTACTTATTCATGGTCTGAGATGAATTATATGCTCTCTCATTGCATGAATGTGTGAACAAAGAGAATGAAATGTGCCTAGCCAAAACCATATTTTCAGCATTAATTTTAGAATAATATCCATATTTCTACAATGAAAAAAAATCCTTTCAGGACTACACAAGAAAAAAAGGACCTGGCAGTCTTCCAACAAACATAAACAATAGATAGGTTCAACAGATAGATACAGAACAGATACAACAGATAGACTCATGCATAAAGCAACAGCAATCCCACCATGCTTATTTGTAATCTGTTTGTACAAAACTCAGTGAGGCCTTTCTAAGCATTAAGTTATTGAAATAGACAGCAAAATGATCATGGAAGATTTATTAAACATTAAAAAAAACGGCACAACCTTTTGCTTTAAATACCCTTGTCAGGTCATCTTGGAGGACAATTTTTTTCCTAGAATGCAAGTTTAAGCATGTCAAACACTAGCCTGTGGACAAACTGCAATCTTTCTAATTATGGAAGAGATGTTAAAAATTCCAGCAAAAAGAATGTTTCTGTAATTTGGATTTCAGCTGTCTTCTCCATTGCTATCACCCAAATTAAAGAGTTTTCCTTTCTTTTCCTTTGTGAAATAAAACAAAAATTAAAAAATCTTTTATTTAAATGCAAAAGAGAAGTGGAGTTTTTTTCTAAAGAGTTCAGAAGAAAGCTCTCTGGTGGAAGATCAGCACACTGACACTCTCTCCACAGGGAAGGTTGCCTGTGTCACCTGATCTTTGGCTTGCCTCTTTCTTGCTTCCTTATTTCTTTAAGGTTCAGATCAGCTAGCTTCCAGAAAGAGGACAGAAACAGAGATCAAGCCAATTCCTTGCTACAAAGTTCAGTACACTCACCAGTTCCAGCAACTAGATTTCATTTTGTTTGTTTTGTCTGTAGTGGTTTGGTTTGATTTTTTCTAAGACTTTACAGAGTTGAAGGGAGATTTGGTGCATCTTTTATGTTTCAATCAGGAAATGCTGTAAATGATATTGATTTTGAAAGCCTTATCCACAGCTGGATATGAAACAGTTCTGCTTGCTGTTTCTGGAAAAAAAAAACCAAGATAGAGACAAAAAAACTTTGATAACAACTGCCAAGAGAAAATAAAAACCTGATTTCAATCCATTTAGTAAAAAAGTTCCGTATTTTTTTATTCTCCATAATAAAATTCAATTCAATTTTTTAATTTTAAGTCAAAGAAAGCACTTTCAACAAAATCACATATTTATTTAGACTTACTTAATTTACTACATAGCAGTATGTTTTGAAGTACTTCTATGGGACATTTACTGTGAACATGATCTCACTGAAATTGTACTTTCTATCAATCATAGGTTCTTTCCTGTTACCCATTTCCAGGACAAGAAAATGACAGAGTTAAGGGTGTATACTACTGCCTTCATACCTACAAGGAAGTGATTCTAGTTATCTTTCTTTTGTTTGATATCAGCCCTTTCACTACTGTGAGCCATCTTGCTGCAACAAAGGATAGCCTTGCCCTCAGCAACTGAGCAATCCTCCTTCAATTCTGCCACCGCCAAGAAAAGCATCAGAACTCATTTATTTGTCAGATCCAACATCAACCTGAAGACATCTTTTAATGTCTATTACTAAAATATATCCAAAAAAGTTATGCTGAACCTTTTACATATGATCTCTGATAAGAAGGATTAGGAGTATCTCAAAGATAGTATCAGCAAGATGCAGTAGCCTCCCCACAGCTACCAGTGCAAATGGTAGAAATATTCACCTTGCAGATGACATTTCAGTGACAGCTTTCAGAAGAAGACTCTGCTATTTCCTTGGTTTGACACTTAGGCTCATTAGGGTAGTCAACATTCCATGGTGACTACCAACCAGCAGGAGAGGAGGTGTTTCTCTGCTTTCCTACAAATGGACTTGTGTCCTCAACTAACTTAGCCTGAGTAGCTTCAAAAAACACCTGAATATTTACCTTAATACCTGGTCACAAGAGAAAAACTACCTGATAAGTGTTTTTCATAATTTTAAGGACTTTTAGTTGGTTTATTATCAGAAAAAAAAGCACCCCATAAAAAAAAAAACACATTAGTCTAGGTAAAATAGGCACCAATAATAAGCACCAATTTCCACTCAACTGAAAAGCAGAGATTTGCCATGTATAAAGCAATTAATCTGGATTGTATAATACTCTATAATACACTTTCAGTGTCTTAAGTTCTTTGTTCTGTTTTTGTTCTTCCATATATATAAGTATATATAATACTTGTATCAATACAGAATTTCTTACTCACATCTCTTTAAATGTGCCGATACAAACCATGAAAAAATAAAATAAATAAAAAAAACAAACAAACAAACAAAAAAAAAAATAAAGTGTGAGTTAGATGTTAGATCTATCAATCAAGCAAGATTATTCTTCCTATTTTTAATAATGAGATGAATTGACACCAGTTTATTCCTTAGGAGCTACAACCTTAAGTCCACAGCCTCCTTTTGCACATATATATTTCTGCCAAGGCTTCAACCACCTCTTCAGGAAATCCCAAGTAAGGGAAATCCCTAAAGTAAGTTCCAATTGCATGGAACAGTCAGATCAGGTCTAGTACTCTGTTTCTACACTATTTTCTAATCTGGACTCTTGGGGTCCAAGGATGACTGAAGAAGACCATAAGACATGACTAACAAATTGAAAGTTGGAGACGTTCTATGTTTCTGATGTTTTGGATGTTTTAAATAGTTCATTTAGAAAAGATATTAAAAAAAAAAAAGTCTTGGAAAAAATCGAGTGGTCTAAAAATCAAAAGAGATAGAAAGCTACTGAGTTGTCAGAGATATTTGTAATTTTGTTATCAGAAACATGAATATACTTTTGTGATACGGCCAGATTTTTTACATGCATCTGTCTGCATCTTCTTTTTTTTTTTTTTTCTCTGCAGGGCAAATAGCTGGCTCAATTCTCACTCTTTCCACTCTGTCATCTGAAAAGCTCTTCCCAAGGATACAACCAATTGATTTCACTAAGCCCCATACTCAAGTATTTCTCCTATCCAGAGGTATACATAGATGTTTTTATTTTAGAATCATGGAATCATTTTGGTTGGAAAAGACCCTTGGGATCATCGAGTCCAACCATCTACCCTACTCTACAAAATTCTCCCCTACACCATATCCTCCAACACCACATCTAAACAACTCTTAAAATTGTCCAGGGATGGTGACACAACCACCTCCCTGGGCAGCCTATTCCAATGCCCAACCACTCTTTCTGTGAAAAATTCTTTCCTAATGTTCAGTCTAAACCCACCCTGTTGGAGCTTTAAGCCATTCCCTCTCATTCTGTCACTAATTACCTGTGAGAAGAGACCAGCACCAACTTCTCTACCTTTGATAGGTAGGATACCTTGTATCCTGAAAGTATCCTTTCAAGTAGTTGTAGAGAGTGATGAGGTCTCCCCTCAGCCTCCTCTTCCTCAAACTAAACAGTCCCAGCTCCTTCAATTGCTCTTCATATGATTTGTTCTCCAGGCCCTTCACCAGCTTCGTTGCCCTCCTCTGCACTTGCTCCAGCACCTTGATGTCTCTCTTGTATTGAGGTGCCCAGAACTGGACACAATACTTGAGGTGTGGCTTCACCAGTGCTGAGCACAGGGAGACAATCACCTCCCTACTTCTGCTGGTCACACTGTTTCTAATACAAGCCAGGATGCCATTGGCTTTCTTGGCTGCCTGGGCACACTGCTGCCTCATATTCAGCCGCTTGTCAATTAGAACCCCCAGGTCT